>BQNB010143523.1:0-15836 GCA_026074375.1 Tanacetum coccineum | reverse complement strand
TTCACCCTTTGAGCATTGTTCCAAACTGGTCTAACTTCCTTTTGACTAGTAACCCTTCCCTTATTATTCAACACAAAATTTCCAACCATTTTATTCTTATAAAAGTTACAGTCCTTGATTAAATGGTTAAGACTTCCACATACAAAACAAGCTTTCTTATTGAACTCAAAACCATCCCTTTGTTTCTGATTCATTAATCCATTCCAATTTCTTTTATCAACCCTAGGACTCTGACTTTTCCTGAGGTTTTCAGCTTGCCTATATGTGTTTTGTTCGATAACAGATTTCCTAGTATTTTCATTTGATTTAACAAATTTTTTAGCATAACTAGGTTTATTTTATTCAATTGAAAGTCTAATCACACAGTCATCATCATTATCAGACTCCCACTCTTCAATAATAGGAGCACTAGGCCTAACATGTTTAAGTTGTTCCAAAATATCATTACTAGACTTAGATGTAGTTGATTCAATTCTAGGCACACTAGAGATAGTTTCACTCACATTAGTCTTATAGACATAATCATCTAATACAGTAAAGGATAAGTCAGGTCTTGAGGGCATGTAGTTCCTTGTGTAGGGAGGGGGAACTGCATGGTATCCCTCAACCTTCTTAAACCTATCATTTACTTGATTATTTTCCTCTTCAATCTCATTCACACTACTATGAGATGCACTTTTAAACACTTCACTTTTATTCAGATGACAATCATGCAATTCATTTTCATTTATTTGACTGTCAAAACCAACACCAGACTTGTTATTTACACTTATTTGACTGTTTATCAGTTTAGTTAGCTTCATAGATGATGTTTCAAACTTTTCTAATTTAAGTTTTAAATCATCTTTTTCTCTTAAAGCCTCTGCTAACTGATTTTTAAGCTCTGTGATAGAATTATCTCTTACTTTAACATCATATTTAAAAAATGCAATGTCTTCCTCATAAACAGCTTCATTTTTTTGATGAACAACAATTCGAGCTTCTAATGATTCTAAGCCCAATTGATAAGCTATTATTTCTAGATTAGCTTTATTAAGAACTTCACGTTGTTGATCAAACTATTTTTGAAGAGATTGATAAGATTCTAAACATTCTTTAGAGCAATTTTGTACCTCAGTATTTGAGCTTGATGAACTGGATGAACCTGAAGATAAATGGGCCATTAGAGCAAAGTCTGTGGGTCCTTCTTCAGCCTGAAAGTTCCAATCATAACCCATCCCATCAGTAACAACCAAGGCATTATCAGGAGTCTCCACAGGTACAACCCTTCTCGTATTATCTCCATTTATGTTCCCTTGGTTCCTTGGTACCTTGCATTCTCTAACAAAGTGACCTCTTATGTGGCAGTTGTAACATTCAACCTTTGTCTTATCAAAGCTAATAGTTTCTTTGTCATTGAAATTCAGATTTCTTCCTGTCTTCCTTAAGAATCTTTTCACCCTCATGGTAAGCATGGTTACCTGCCATTTAAGATCCATCTCTTCAAGATCATCAGTATCAATTTGCTCCAGATCTTCATTGTCCAACTATGGACTATTAGATTGATTGACAAATAAGGAAAACATGACATCATCAGCATAAGATGAGGAAGAAGCTTGTCCCTTTGAACTAGCAACAGAAACATCATAAGCATTATTAGCTGCTTCATTAGTACTGCTAGATTCATCTGAAGATACAAAAGCCACATTCTGAGAGTTTAAGCTTGAGTTTGATTGGCTTTTAATCTCAGCTTCATACACCTTCAAGTTGTTGTACAAGTCATCCATGCTTAACTCATCTAGATCAGCTTTGTTACGCATGATCAAGGCAATACTGTTCCATGCTGATGGTAGACTTCTTAGTAACTTTAGATTTGCATCTTCCTAGGAGATAACTTCACCATGAATTTCCAATTGGCTGATGAGTTTCTGAAACCTATCATAGGTTTTATCCAGTCCTTCAAATCTTGATGCAGTAAAATTCTCATATTGTTGCTTCAGAATGGTTTTCTGCGTTTTCTTTGATTCTTTGTTGCCTCCAAACCTGGCCTTAATTTCTTCCCATAAGGTCTTTGTATCCTTGATTCCATGAAACTTCAATAGGTGCTCATCAAGAATGGCCAACAACAGAGTGCTTTTTGCTTTCAATTTATTCTCTCTTGCCAGCTTTTGTTCTGCAGTTTTAGGAGGAATAGGACCTTCAGCACTAGCTGACGTAACAGCAGGTGCATCACCATTCACAATAAGATCCCAAAGAGCATAATCAGTATGAGTAAGATATTACTTCATTCTCATGCTCCATAGATCATAATATCCAGTTTTGAGTACTAGAAGTTTTAGTGCAGACACTGTTTGGGTAGTTTCTGACTGTGATTCCATCTTCTCTTTGATTATGAGATCTTGTGTAGATATAGTGTTCTTCTTATTCAGAGTTTCTCAACAAGCTCTGATACCACTTGTTGATCCCTTCTTGACAGATCTTACTTAGCTTGTTAAAGCTTAGTTATATTGGATAGATCCAAGACAACTATAGTAGAAACTAAGATTGAGAATATCACAAACTATGCGGAATCTAGTTTGCAATACTAAGAAGAACAATGAAACAGTAAAAACAAGATCTTTACTAAACTTTCAATATATTGAATACTATTTTGAGTTACAAAATAGCTATGAATACTAACTATGATTGCTATGCAAACTATGAATACTAATATGAAAACTGATATGTAGATCTATGCCGTAGGGTTCCTTTTATACACTAAGGAAACCCTAATGGGCTTACAAAACGCGTCAAGTGATTATGATCTTTTCTATAAGTAAACATAATCTCTTAAACAAATAAGTTTATACATATCTTCTTTACAAATAATTGATACTTATCTTCATAAGTATTCTTGTTCTTCAATCAACCTTTATCTCTTCTCTGATATGTCTTTTGATCTCATCTCTGACAGCATTAATCCTTCCAGCAGTTGTAACTGAGTACAAGCAGCATTAACTACTTAGAAGTTTACTCTAGCAATACTAACAAACACTAGCAGTACTAACTTTTGTACTAGCAGTAGTAACTACTTAGTATATTTTTAGTCTTCATCTTTGAGCAGTCTTAACTTATACTAGCAGAAGTAACTTTATACTAACAGTGGTAACTAGCAGTAGTAACTTTATATTACCAGTACTAACTACTTAGCATAATTTTCATTAGTATTACCAACAGTACAAAGTTATGCTTGACAGCACTAATATAAACCTGAGCAGCAGTAACTCTAAGAATCATCTTGAAGTCTTTTAAACTTAATAATCTCTGCCTCCTTTTCAAGAATAGCCGCACCGCGAAGACCAAACCTCCTTTCCAAACGCTCTTTTATCCTTAAGGTATGCTGTAACACCCCCAAAAAAATCACAACGCAGCGGAATACCACTTTGGGGTGCTACTTCATAATACACGGCGCTAGATACAAGAGAACGACCTCTAAATGTGTCATTTGAAAAATAATCCCGTTGATTTCCTTGAAATTAATATAGCATTTGTCCCATAATTGCATCACCATGAAAAACTTGAATGTATAGACTCCAATGCACTTCAAGTAAGCCAAGTCTCTATATCACCTGAGAACAATATGCTTTAAAACGGTCAACATAAAGTTGGTGGCTTCCTGGTTAGAATAATATACTGTAAGTTTCAAATGAAAGTATTTGTCCACTATTGTCATCAAGAGTTACCATGTACAAAATTACCAAGATTTATAAAGGAATGCACGGCACAAATTATGTCACCAAAAAGTACCAATCTTTAACCTAAACGATTTTAAATAAATGCATGACCTAATTTAATGTCACCAAAGTGACCAATCTTATCCTAAAGGATTTATAACGGAATGCATGACCATTTTATGTCACAAAAATTGTTAAAGTTGTATTGCTCTTTATTCAAGCACAGCTAAATATCCATGTGAGTATAAAATAATGATTACGATTATTAGTTCATGACACGTATTTGCACCATTATAACAGTATAATTCATGTATATTTGATTGGGGGTCTGTTGTCCCATACCAATCCGTAAATCCGGACATGGTTAAACGTTCGTTTACTAGTGATAGCTAATCACGTCATAAAACAACCCTCCCCACACCCCCTCCTCACCCTTGGGATTGTAATCCGAATAGATATATTTTATATCATTCGCGTGGACATCACGCTGTAAACGTTCGTTACCGCGAACGCCTTATAACCGTCCGAACCAGGGATCCACAACAGAATATATCTATTTCTTAAACATTGACGCTCCCCTCCATGTGATTTACAGTTCATTGACGCCTCGTGACGTCTAGACTTATATATACCCATCACAGGAGTCCCTCAAGAAACACCACTGGCAGTGATATATAGAATATATCTCCCGTTACTGGTCGTCCCCTTTCCAAGAAATCCGGGCAGTAAAGTAAAAATATGTATCTCCGTTACCGGTGTCCCTCCAAGAACACCCGGGCCGTAACGTAAAAATATGTACTCCCCGGTTACCGGTGTTTCCCTCAAAGAAACAGGGAGTACGTTTTTGTCATCAGTTCAATCGCTTAAGCTTAATCTGCTTAATCCTTTCAAACAGTAAGTACATATATTTATGACCAAAAAATGAAGTCAAGTAATATATCTCATCGCCGAAGCTATGTAAAAAGTGTAAGTGAACCAATTTGTAATCAAAACATGTTAATGGCCTTTGTAAACAAGCATGTATCCTCGGGTTTTAAACATATTCAAAATGATTGAAAAAGCTGGAGGTTATGATAACACTTGATTGATGTAGATCGATTGACAGATAGCATCTATGATGCACAATCGAACGGAAGCGATGCGGCTCCGATCAGAAGTTGCAGCTAATCTTAAGGCTAAGTCATAGAAGGATAATGTAATTTGGGGATTTCCCCGATGAATGGTTACGTCAAAGCGAACCGTTGATAAAGATTTAGATTTTAAAGTTGTACATACTATGGTGGTTGGTTTAAATAAATACAAATTGAACCGGCAAAACGAAGTATGTTAATATATTTTGTACTATATTTACCTATGAAAAATAAACTTTTAAATATATTGCTTGCTTGACGAAAACTTTAATTCGTTTGGTGTCTGTTACGTTAATTGTTGATTTTTAGTTTGCGCGATTTAATTATATAATAAGAATTAAAAGTAAACGCGTACGAAACTAAAATAAAATAAATGGTGAAATTATGACGATATAAATGGCGTCATAAAATGACCTGAAAATACGGAATGTTACACAAACTCCGAATCCCATGTTCCTTTTTCTGCTCATAATTATCCGTTATAAAAACACGCCAAAGTCCGTTTTTAGCTCAAAACTCATCTAAAATACATTTAATATTGCTTATACATTAATATCAATCCCGTTTTAAATATTAATATCATATTTTACTTAGACGTCACAAGTTTAAACAGATTTCATCACATATACATTAAATCGATAATAAATGAAACAATTAATATATTTATGGTGCAAAACAAAACGCACCCTTTTGTGTTTGATTATCAAACCAAACAAACCCCCGGCTGTCCCGGCTATTTGACAGCCAACCCGACACACCCTCGTCGGTTGTTAACCCATAAACCCGACCACACCCGCTGCGTTGCAAACCCAACCAAACATACAACCACCCTCGACGCACCCCGACTGTCCCAACGAAACGCACCCTACACGGTGTTATAAACACCAAACGCACCCTAATCTACACCAAACCAAACGCACCCCGCTGTGGTGAAACACCATAGCCAAACGAACACCCCAAACGCACCCTTGTTGGTCATAAACACGAACCAAACGCACCTAAATCTGTCCTAAACCAAACAGCCCCTTTGGCTTGTTAAACCCACAACCAAACGCACCTTAAGTGGCTTTTTAACAGCCAAACGCACCCTATCTCATTTATAACAAAACCAAACACCATCTTTGTTGGATTTTTAACTAAACAAAATGCACCCTAATTATTATAACAAAACCAAACGCTGCCTAGTCGGCTGAAACCACAAAACCAAGCACACCCTTAGCTGGTGCAAACCACAAACCAACGCACCCGCTTGTGGTGCAAAACCATAAAACAAACACCCCTAGCTGCTTTATTAAACCCATGACAAACGCACCCTTTTCGGGTGGTTTAACAACCAAACGCACCTGTCTTGGGTGAAAACCCAACTCACCCTCGTTGGTGATAAACCATCGGGACCAAACACACCCTCGGCTATTTTAATACAAACCAAACGCAACCAAACGCACCCTACTCATTTTAACAACCAAACGCACCCGCTGCGTTTTATAACCCAACCCGAACGCCCCTTTTCGGGTGGGTTGCAACCGAAACGAACACCCTTGCGGGTGGGCTGTCACCGAGACAAACACCCTTGTGGTGTTTTTACCCGGACCCTAACACACCCTGTCGGTGTAAAACCCGAACCCACCCCTTTTGTGTTAACTTAAACCGGACGCAAACCACCATGAGCCGGCACCGTCAGAGTGCGGCTGTGGCGGAGGTGGTTATGACCGAACACCACCCATGGTGGTGGTCTCGGGGATGAAATAACCACCAACGAACACCCCTTTCTGTTGGTTACCGAGTAACACCAAACGGATCCTAGGTGCAAACCATACACCGAACGCCCCTATGGTGGTGGCTGTCGTCGGTCGAAAAGGGGGAGGGGGAATAAAATGGCGCGTGGCCGCGAGTGGTGGTAGGGATCGAGTAGATCCGGTGATGAGGAGTAATTTTAGATTTCGTCAAAAAAGTCCGTCGAAAAAGTTTTCCGGCGGCGGCAGCGCGGTGGTGGCCGGAATCCGGCGGCGGTGGTGGCGGAGGGGTGGCCGGCGGTGGCCGGACAAATTGAGGGAGAGAGAAAGAATTATATATGTATGTGTGTGTTTTTATTATGAAATGAAAAAAAGATATATAATTTTTATATATATATGAAACTTTAAAATGAAAGTGTAATGTGTATAATAGTTGAGGGTTAATTGTGTAAATATTTCACAGGGACCAAAAGTGTAACTTTTGAGAAACTTTTATAAAATATTGGTTCGGGACTCGTTTAGGCCACTTAACGGATGAATTAAAATACGAAATTTGCGTCATTGCGTTTAGAATCATTTTTCCGATAAAAATGAGTATTTTATTTGATAGTTTTTCGTAAATATTTTTATAACATTTATATAAAAATATTTGTTATTTATTCGGTCAACCCGGTTATGTCTGGTCCGAAAGTAAAATAAAAATAAATTTCTAACCCGTATATTCGCGTTATCAACAAACGTTTTCGAATAACATGATGACTAATTTATTAAATATTTTTATTTAATAAAAAGTGTTAATTAAATATAATTTAATTATTTTCTCGTTTCTAAATCTTGCGAGGGCATTTCATTTACTTTTTGACTGTTTTCGGGTCTCGGTCAAAACTAAAAAGTTGTTAGGAATGTCGTTTTACATCAAATTGCTTTAGAGTCCGAGTTGTGAAAACATGATTTAGTGGTTCGTTTTTGATACGTCAACTATTAATTAATATATATCTTTTTCGTTTTCAAGCCAAATAAGTTAAAAATAACTTCCACTTGGGAAATATAATAATAAATATGATTTATTATTTGAAATATGTTCCGAAAATTTTACCGGTCACGCGGTAATTGTTTTTACGAGACAATAAAAGACCAAAAGTCAAAAAGTCAAGTCAGACCCTAAAAGTCAAAGGGTAAAATCGTCATTCAAATTTTCGAAAATTCTCGGATGTTACAGAGATGATGAAACTAATGACTTTGACGATTCTGATATGGATTTATTTGATGATGAACCAAAAAGAGATGATGATGATGCAGGATTTGGAGTGTTGATATATAACAAGTCCACAGAACCACTCAAATCTACATACCTCAGTCCCACAGTTACATGTTCCTCCTTGGATTACATTCAGAGTCTGTTGAATGAAACACATGTATATGAATTGACGAATATAATGAGTCATCTAGTTTATAGTGATGCTCATACAATCTCAGTGGTGCATAACCTAGAAGGAAATCCTAAAATTATAAGCTATAAATCAGGTGCATCTGAGGTACCATTTGGTACACATGTAGATGTTCAAGCAACTAACCTTGTATTGCAGGATATATTCCCGGACGAGGCTACTCATCATACATCATCTCCACCAGCAAGAACAACACTGTAAGAACTCAGAATATCACTTCACTTCACCATGGATTTGACAAGAAAATAAGATAAGAAATAAAGAGAGAAAAGAGGAAAAAGATGAGAAGAAAAGAGGGAGAAATAAGATAGTGTTTGGATTGCTATGTGTTTACAAAATGAAACAAATGAGACAACCAACCTTCTCCACACATGGAGAAGGTGTATTTATACCACAACCATGTAAGGTTTGACTTGTCCATTGGGTTGGCTCACTATGAAAATTATTAGGCCGAATGGTTTGGACTTGGCCGGGCTCGGGTCTTGTGGGCTTAAGCCCATAACGCTTACATAATTAGATTAAATAAACGAGCTCGATACCCGTAACTAGCCTATTACAACATTTAGTAAATAAGGACCGAGCTTTCATGATTCGTAGCCGAGCTTCCTTGTTTGACTCAATATTTTGAGGCTAACAATCTCCCCCGAAAGCGAGGCTTCCTGCAGATTATGAGCTTTCATGTTCAAAAACATATTTTGAGGCTAACAATCTCCCCTAATGTGTGGTCTTCGAATTCTTGAGGTAAGATCTTGATTCTTGCTTCCTTAAACTTCTTGAGATTGCTTTGTCGTTGAGTTCTTGAATCTTTGGTCTTTATCATGTTGTAGGCTTGTTCCTTCATGCTTTGTGATCTTTGATCTTGAGCCTTTGTCATTGTCCTTTGACTTTGTCTTTAGTTCTGAGATCTTTAAATCTTCTCCTTATTTGTCTTTATCCTCTATGCCATCTTGCGATCTTGTGTCTTGACCAACATGCTTATACTTTGCATCATCTTGAAAGCTTGCTAACAATCTCCCCTGAATCTTGGTTTTTGATGAGGGATCTTTAATATCAAAGTTTGCGGATGTCTTTGTCTTTAATACTTGAGCTTTCTTGATTCTTAAATCTTGATGCTTATAGTATGTCTTTGTAGTTTAAGCATGTGCATGTGGTAATGAATCTGACTCAGCTGGAATGGGACTGCAACACCGTCGTTTCTACCTGCATTTTAAAGTTAGTGATAACAACAGATATGGATAAATATGGCTTTGTCATTCATCGAGATTCGGTTGCATTAACCTCTGATTCCGTAGGATCGTTTTACAATATAAATATTGTACATGTGATCAGGTAGATTCAAAGAATCTCCTTCACAGGGTTTCAGCTCAAAGCGTAGGATCTTCTAACACAAATGTATTAGATTTACCATGCTTGCTTGTTCTCATTACCGGAACGTCTCAAAGCAGACAACACGATATGAGTGAATCAGTTAGTTACTATCTTACCGATTGAGTCGTCAATTCATTTACTGGACCATTATCGATATCTAGTTATCACAAGTTCGATTCATATAGAATCTCGCAAGTCACCTACCGAGAGCTTGTTTGATGTTGGCTCAAGAAGGATTTCCATCTTCACTGTGAATACTTAAGTATCACTCGGATGTTCTGGCATAATCACAAGGATAATGCGTAGGACTCTTGTTAACAGCTTGTGAACTTATTGGTGTTCAACAAGTGTTTGTCATGGAATGTGTCCTAATGAGATTTATTTTATTGATCTCTTGGCTCTAGACTCGATTAGTGCATTTTGGTTTTAGTAATCGAAGGCTGGAGCAGACTGCCACCTATTCAATATCAACTAACTCAGAGTGACAAAGTCAATAGAAGTTGTGTGTATCTCCGTGACAAATGAAACAAGTTTCTTTTTAGAGAAACTCGAATGGCTAGGAAGGGTTGTGCAGTGCATCACTGGGTTCATGATGTCTTGTCTTCAATACCAGAATTCATATTTGTGAATCTGATAGATTATGTATTGACCCAATTTCTGCCTAAAGTGTGTGGAGGGCTGCTTTCTTTTGACCCTTTATCCATACATTTCTTTTTAATTCTTCAACCGCTTCAATGCTTACCAAGACGTCATTACTAACACCTTGTTGTGATTGTTCTAGTGTTAACTCATGTCTTAGTAGGCATTATTCCCTTATTCTCATTCATCTCTAATCATACCTAATGACTGCTATTTCTAACTATGGAGTGTCTTTGGGTAGATCCCTCCGGTTCTGGTTAGATCATAGGACTAATACCTAACCTAACCACCTTATGACTTCAGAATCATCGTGAATTAAGATGTTGTTGGGTATAAGATCGTAACCATAAAACCATTTTGAAAATCAATCAAAGTGTTTGATATAAATCAAAACGTTTAACACTTTAAGAGTTTTGTTGATCCCACTTTAATAGATCGAGTTCCTTATGCTTGTTTAAGGTTTAGTTATATTAGATAAATCTAACAAAAATATAGTAAAAGCTTTGTTTGAATGTATTAAAGATTATACGGAATCTAATCTTTAATATTAAGAAGAATTATCAATGAAACAATAATTCAATGGATATACAATTCAACAAATAAGCTCTAATATTATTAATGATAATAATACGAATACTCTCAAAGTATTAAGGTTACAAAGACCTTGAAGCTAAGAAAAAGATTGATTTTTGGTTTTGGTGCATCAATCTCTATGCCCTAGGACCTCATTTTATACACCAAGGAGTCCTACTCGGCTTACAATACTTTCCTAAGTATATAAAATATTTTCTATAAATAATTAACACATATCAAGTAAGCAGTACTAACAAACAGTACTAACTTACACTAGCAGTACTAACTTAATACTAGCAGTACTAACTGTGTACTAGCAGTAGTAACTTTCACTAGCAGCATTAACTTTTGTAACAGCAGTACTAATATTCACTAGCAGTACTAACTATGTACTAGCATTAGTAAACACTTAGCATGTTTTCTTTGAAGTCTCTTGGCAGTACTAACTCCAGCTGAGCAGCATTAACACAAACATGAGCAGCAGTAATCCAAACAGCATCAAGAAGACTTTTAATCCTAACAATCCTCCCTTAAACTTGATATTCTTCTTCAAAATCATCAAGTTTCTTCATTTAATGCTTCATCAACACCAGGAGGATGCTTCTAAACAATTCTTTACTTCTTAAGCTGTTTCGCAATGAATTTAAGAAGCTGATAAGCCATTTTACTTTCATAATCAATTTGAAGCTTCTTTTCTAACATCATTAAAAGTGTAAGTGGTGCAAGGGGATATTTCTTTTCTACCAACATGTAAATCTGCATATGTTGCATCCTCAAGGAATGTACTCCACTGGAGTCATATAGCTTCCAATCCAATACTTTGTAATCTTGTTGATTTCTCCATACTGTATCTTCAACATGAGGTTTAAACATTGTTTTCAAATCTCCCCATAACAATAAATCCAAGACTTCCACTGGTCTTGTTGACTTATATTTAGCTTTTACCAACTTATACAAATCTTCCAAATATTCCCTGCTAAAACTTTTAAGCATATGACTAAAGATCATGTACATTTGAGACTTTCCATCAGCTCTCATTATTTGATAATAGCTTTTTCTTCCTTCTTTATGAATCTTCCAGCCAACAATACTTGGAGACTTAACAGCTAAAGGTATAGCATCAATTGTTACCTCTTCTTCATCTGGAATGATTTCCAAACACTGTTTAAGCTCTGTTGTTTCTTTGTCATCTTCCACCTTTTGCTTCTTTGCATTCTCTTGCATCAGCTCTTCTCCTGCTCTCTTTTCTTTTCCTTCCACCAACTCTGTTCTAAAGTCTTCAAATGTATTTACCCTTTTGAATGCTCTGTCAAACATCTCTTATATAGAATCAAACCCTTTTGACTTCAAATCTTTGAGCTTGTATCCTTCCATGTTCTTTAGGTAAGTACACATTATTTGTCTCTGTTGAGCTTTTGTTGGTGGTTTGTTTCTTCTCTCTTCTGCTCTTTTAGCTGCAAAATGCTTTCTTCTTTTCTCTAAGAGTTGTTGAAATAATGTAGCCTTTTCTGCATCAGACAACTCTTCTTGTTCTTGTGCTTGCAATCTTTCAGCCAACTAATGATCAGCATCAATCTTTTCTTGAACATCATCACATTCTTCAATCAAAGCAATATTGGCTTCTTTTTCTTTTTCAGCTTTCTTTCTTGCCAGTCTTTCTTCTTCATTAAATTCAGCTTGTAACTTTAAAGCAGCTTCTTCATCAACCATGATTTGAACTTTCTTCTTCATAGGCTTCACAGGTTCTTCTATCATTATTCCTTTACCCTTGTCCTGTGATTATTGTGAAGAAATTGTTGTTGTTATAGATGGCTCTTGAAAAACAATCCCTTTCACCTTGGGTTTTGAAGTTTTTAATGCTTTAAGTGCTTGAGCCAAAGTAATTTCTTCAGTAGTTATTGTAACAATTGTTGCAGCAATACTAACTTGAGCAGCATTAACTACTTCTTCAACAACATTTTCATTTTTCCCTGCAACAAACACCTCCTCGCCATTTAAAACATTCACATCAAACATCTCATTATCAACATCATCTTGAACATTAACTAGGGTAATGTCTTCATCTACATCAATAGCATTAACCCTCCTCCCCTGTTTAGATGCATCCTCACCCAAATCTTCTTCATCACCAGAGGATTCTACGCTAGTAGTTAAACCAACTTTGTATAATCTCTTCAACTTATGAGTTCTTGATCTATCTTTCTTTTCAAGCTTATTGACCCTCCTTTTTAAACTAGCAATCTCATTAGCTTGAGTGGTCTTTGTCTTCTCCAAATCAAGAACTCTGGATTGTAAAGTGGTACATAGTTCCATTAATTCATTAAGTTTAAGTCTATCCGCATCACTTTGAAGTGTTTACCTCCTTGGAGCCAGTGAATCATTGGAATGTTTAGATACTTTTCAAACCTTAGTTGAGCAATATTATCCCATGGTTTCTTGGACCACCTGGGGGCCACCACATGAAGTAGTTCCTAGGGAACTAGATTCATTAGGTGTTGCCTTGGATCGGGTATTAGTTATGTTACCACTATCCTACTCTGCTTCTAAGCTAGAAGCAGTAGTGGCAGCCCTCACCAAACTGTCGCCCAACTCTTTATGGACAGCCTCATCTGTAACATTCTCAGTAGGATCACTAGGCTGAGGTACCTGAGTGTCCTTTCTCTTAGGCTTCCTAGGTTTTTGTGTCTTTTGAGGTTGAGTAGAAAGTTGAATAAACATGGGTGTGTGATGGGGATCAATTGGAATTGCTGAACCTTCACCCAATTCTTGTTGGTTTTGTACCACCATTGTTGGAAATAAAGGTGTTACTCTACCAGAAAACCTTTGCCTACCCTTCTTATATTTCCAAATATCTTTTTAGTATCACAGGGTGCAATGTAAATTCTCTTGGGAGTTGACATATCATCAAGTTGTTGTTCCAGAAATACTTGTACAAACCTTGGACACATTAAAAATTTGCCAGACACATTATCTAAGTTTCTAACCATACTTTCAAAAATGAACTTTGAAAAGTTGAATTTCTTATTTGTTGCTAAGCAGATAATAGCAGATGCTATAGTGCTACTAAACTCATTCCATGCAGTAGTCTTTGGACTTAGACATTGTAGAATAGTATGAATCAGAAATTTCCATTGTGGAGAGGTAGATTGGCTTATAAAAGTGAAGCTTCTGTGAAATTTTCTATACCCATCATGCAGTTGTTTTAATAAATGGTAAAGTTTGGTAAATAATCAATACCTTCCTCATCTTCTAGTTTAAGATCTCTTCTCACAGATGCTTCAGAGATAATTATCTTCTTGCCATCTACTAGGGCATGCAACTGTACTTCCCCATTGATAGTTTTGACCACGCCAGTAGACCAGAATTGTTCAATGCAAGAGATATATATAGTGGGATTAACCGTTAATGCATATCTTATAGGTTGTGCATTCAGAAAATCCACTATTTGTTCAAACCCATCACTTATCTGATGCGTCTTAGACAAAAATGCGACCCATGTTATGAGTATCCGCAACTTTAGATTCGCCATTTGTGTTGGGTTTTGATAATGGATGATAAAATTGAGTTAGGGTTTGTGATTAGATAGTATTAATGAAAAACAGGATTTTTAATTATGCAAATAGTACTGTTATTGTCAATAAAGATCTTGGTATGCATAAAATTGTACCCATAATCAAGTAGTTGATTCTGAATCCAAAGCACTTGTCCACGAAAACTTGAAGCAGCCATGTACTCAGCTTCTGTTATGGAATTTGCAACCACTGTCTGTTTCTTGCACTGCTATGATATTAATCTACATCTAAGAAATTAAAAACCTCCTGTTGTAGACTTCTTATCTAAGCTTGCTCTTGCATAATCACTATCAGTATATGCTACCAAATCAAAAGGAGAATCTTTTGGATACCAAAGGCCTAATTTTGGTTGACCTTTTAAGTACCTAAAAATCCTTTTCACAACATGAAGATGTGAAACCTTTGGATTGACTTGGTATCTAGCACAGGCATACACTGCAAACATGATGTCAGGTCTTGAAGATGTAAGATACATCAATGAACCAATCATTGACCTATACATATGAACATCTACTTCTTCACCATCTTCATCCTTGAGCAGAGGCTTTTGAGTTTCCATTGGTGTGCTTGCAGTCTTGACTTCTGTAAACCCAAATTTCTTTAAAATTTCTTCAACATATTTGTCTTGACTAATAAATATGCCATCCTTCTTCTGCTTTACTTGTAATCCCAAGAAGAATGTAAGTTCTCCCATAGAACTCATCTGAAATTTCTCATGCATCAACTTCTCAAATGCAATGCATAGCTCCTTCTTTGTTGAACCAAAGATAATATCATCCACATAAACTTGGACTAGCAAAATATCACCTTTGTGCCTTTTGATGAATAAGGTCTTGTCAATTTTCCCTCTTTGAAACCTATTGTCCAACATATATGTTGACAAGGTTTCATACCAAGCTCTAGGAGCTTGATATAGTCTATACAATGCTTTTTCAACCTTGTATACTTTATCAGGAAAGTCTGGATCTTCAAATCCTGGTGGTTGACATACATACACCTCTTCTCCAATCTTCCCATATAGAAAATCACTTTTTACATCTATTTGATACACCACAAAATCTTTAAATGAAGCAAAAGCTAAAAATAGCCTAATTGCTTAAATTCTTGCAACAGGGGCAAAGACTTCATCATAGTCAATCCCTTCTTCTTGTGTATACCCCTGAGCAACTAATCTTGCTTTATTTCTTATCATAATTCCCCTTTCATCCTTTTTATTCCTAAAAACCCACTTAGTGCCTATAGCCATGTTTCTATTTGGTAAATCCACTAAAGTCCAAACTTCTTGTAACTTGAATTGTAGAAGCTCTTCCTGCATAGCGTCTATCCAGCTTGGATCCTTCAATGCATGAATTACCTTTTTGAGTTCTTTTGGTGATAAAAAGCAATCAAACAAGCAGTTTTAAAGGTCTTTATGGTTTGTTCTTTGTTGAATAGTACTAATAAACCCATGTTACTTCAAATTCTTTGACATCTTTCTTGTTTGTGTTGCTGATTGCAAATCTCCAATCACTTGCTCAAGAGGATGATCTTTATAAATTCTTGTAGTTAGAATAGGACTGACTTGGATTGTTGTATCCAAATTGTTCATGTCAGCCTCTTCACCATCATCTTCATCATCTCTTGAGAAGTCAAATATGCTATAATCTTCCAAAGCAAGCCTATTTGGATCAAATGGAAGTTC
>BQNB010143522.1:0-16981 GCA_026074375.1 Tanacetum coccineum | reverse complement strand
AGTTCGGTTTTAATAAATTTAGTTTGATTATAAGTTCAGTTCGGTTTCAGTTGTCAGTTTATTCGGCCCGAACAATAAACACACTGACTCTACAACAAGCGACATACAATAAACACTTGACCCAATGGGCCTTTGGTCCAATAGGATCCCAAATGATTATCTTCAAGACCTCAACCAACAAGGTGTGAGTTTAAGTCTCGCCAATAAGAGATTGTATGAATTTGTGAGAATGTATATATTTTAGTTATGTGCGTGCGTCAATATGCTTTTCTTTAAAAACACATGATTTAGGTTTCTAGCCAGCAAATGAGTTAAAATCTAACTAACAAACTCTTGTTTACGGTTAGAACAGTGTTAGCATAGTTATGTACTTATGTAAATGATAGATATATGAATTACATTTTTTCCCAATAGTTCAATATTAGAAACACTTTTGCAAAAGCAAACTATGCGACCTCTTTATAGTTTACGTAATCACAAAAAAGAAAAGAGAAAAAAAACTTATTTAAGCAAAATACTTGTACACATTATTTAAGAACTTTTTTTTACAGATGGTCTTAAGCATTGTCAACTCAATGATTAAATGTATAACACATATTAATAAAATAAATAACATACAATCATTTTATGCATATATTATTGTTGTCTGTAACAATTAACTCCATATTGTATTAGATTAATTCCATCACACGACCATAACTCAATTTTTATTTCGTAATTAAGTTATTATTCGTTGTCTTTTCCAACAAACTCAGTTGATGGTAAGCACGTCTACGTAAGTTGTATATTTTATTTATTATATTATAACCACGTTGTATGTTATATATTATAAGTATAAAAATAATTACTTTGAGGGTATTTGGGTACGTGTTTCAAGCATTTTCATTGACTTGCGTGGCCTGCTACAGTATAGTACACTATTAAACTGATATTTTAACATAACCGAAAAATTTTTTTTTGTGTTCTTTTGTTTTTAATAAATTTAATAATGGGGTCCCGAAAGTATAAGTTAATGCAAAGTTACTAAAAAGACAATTTTTTGAGTGAGTTAAGTTAGATGCAAATTAGATGGAAAAGACTGATATGAGTATATGACGCTGAGATGACAGTAACTTGCAAGTTACTGCACAAGATGTTGTTAGTATTTTTCTCCCAAAATGAATTGTGCAAGACTTTGGCATACTTGAATGCATGAATATAAATCCGTTGTTTTAGTTTTTGGTTTAGTGTGTATTATAAGTCTGTACAAATAATCAGAAATAACAATGAGTTTAGGGTATAAGGCTACCCTAAAACACAAAGAATATGCTCGCACATGTTTGGTCTTAAATAGCTGTACGTAATACTTTCATCAAATATTTTACCCCTATCTTATACTGACGACATTTTTTACAAGTTTTAGACTATTTTTAATCGTTACACCTATTTATACTCGAAAAGTAATTACATTAATGCTACACGTGTAGTTAAACAGGTAGCAAGATGAAAAGAAGCAATGTACTCTTAGCATAAAAACCATTTATACCTTCTCATGTTTTTTTTTTAAATTTTGTTTATATTAAAAAAATTGTGAAACAAAAAATGCGAAAAAAAATAAAAAGTTTAACATTTTTTTTTGTGAACTGTAAACTCATTAATTATCAAATGATTATAACAAATAAGAGAAGGAGATAGACATGCCTATTCCTTATACAATCATCAAAGACAGAGAAAAAAAGCATACATTTCTGATACAGAAGAGATTAACTCTAATACACAAACTTTAAACTCGGACAGCTATAACAAAACAAAAACGCAAACAGTTGTCCCCAAACACTTCATTAGGGAAGAATGTAATGAGTTCAACCATTCATCTAGTTAAATAGACCTTGCTGAAACCCAAGGCAACCATTTGGAAAACACATCTATGATTGCATTTCACTCTTATGCAAACACCCTACCTATGATGTAGTGTACTCCTTACACCTACACACATAAAGGCTCATGAGGTCTTCATCAAGAGTTGAGGAAAACTCACAGATTCGGAGGAGCCATTTTGCACGGACGAACTTTTCCAGTCCAAGTTGCTTCACGTTCAAGTGGAATACTTCTCAACCATGACTACATTTCTCATACTACTACCTATAATTTCCAATCCTTAACTGCAGCAACACCTCACACAAATAAAGGAAAGTAGGCATATAGGCATCATCATGGCTGGCAATTCCCCCAAGTAATCTCCACAAAGCCTACATTCATAACAGAACACATACTGAGAGCAAAAACTTCCTTTTAAGCTACTAGAACAAACTACTCCCATAACAGCCATAAGAATGCAGCTGCAACCTCACATTCAAAAGAAAACATAGTGAAGAAATAGTAGGTTTGTTTCAGCTCCAATGTATAAGCCATCTGCTCTCATCCAAACCACCCTTATACACCATGATACAATTAGATCCTTGACTGCAATTCTTATACCTCTAAGCAATTTTCATCAATCATTGTCATCACATTTTTCTTTAAAATTCATTAAACTTCCATCTTTTCAAGCAATCATAGATGTTTGATACTAATGACACTTTAAACAGTTAGGCTTGATAGTTTTGAGTCTAGGAAAAATATTGTAAACAGACTTAATACTGTTAGTAATAAAGTTAAGTCTGTTAGTTATAGTTAGTACTGATAGAAATAATGTTAGAACTTAAGTAGTATAAGTAAGGTCTATGTAGAGCAAGTTAAGTCTGCCAGTGTTAACTTTAAGTCTGGCAGTCTTAAATGTTAATACTGTAAGGCTCCAGACATTTAAGTCCTGGTTGTAAATATAGTGTAATAGTTATCAATTAGCGTTGAATTTAGGAAGAGATTAAGCATTATCTATCTCTTACAGCGATTAGGGTTCCTTACGCCTATAAAAGGAACATAGAATAGTATTTTAAACATATAAATTGATTAAGCATTTGCAATCAAATAGTAATAGTAATAGTATTTTTAGTATATCGTTCTTGTGTTCATCTTGGTATAGGTATTGATATTCCGCATCAATATTTGTATTCACGGTTATTGTCTCTCATAGTTTCTTTGGATTTATCTAAAGGACTATAAGTCGTGTAAGGCTCATTCAGATCCTGTTGATAAGGACCTACAAGTGGTATCAGAGCCACCAAAGGACTTCACAAGAATGAACTAAGATCAAAACTGATATCCACAAAATCAAGTATCAAGTCTGCAAAGATAATTTTCTCTCTTCATGATTGATGATGAACTTTCTCTTCATGATGAACTCATCCTTGATGGAACTGAACCAGTATCCAACAAAGGAATCTCCTACGCAAAAAGCCACCCTCAGATAATCACCACAAATACACTTTCAAACATCAACTGCCCGTCCTTAAAAAGAAAGATTATGATACTGGGCGAATGTAGTGGAACATTATCTTGAGTATATAGATAATGAGGTCTGAAAGTTTATTCCAGAATGGAACTCAAAGAAGCGAGTCCACCAAAGGCAAGGATGGATTATATATGATTCTACCTCCATCCACACAGGCAAACAAGTTTGCTGATGAGAAAGAAAAGGAAACGTAAACTTTACTCTGCTGATAGGCTATCCAAAAGATCAATTCAAGCTTTTTCATGGCATTGAATGATGCCAAAGAGGATCTGTGCAGTCTATCAAGACACGAGATTTGGTGGAAATGCGAACTCAAAGAAACAAGCCAAAAAGCTTTTTAAAACATCAGTTTTGAGGCATATACTATCTCGGCTAAGGAAAAGTTTAGAGAAAGGTATCAGATAGGTTTCAAAAAACTCCTATCCACAACTGATCTTCTTGGGTGCTAGGTGTGTCAGATGAAGATGCAAATCACAAGTTTTTGAGATCCCTTCCTCCTCGTGGGACATCTAGCCAATAGACATGAAACGAAGAAGAAAAATGACACACTTCAAAAGATGACTTATACAATAATCTAAGTGTCTTTGAACAATACATCCACAAGACATCATCATCATCTCTCCCACATCTATAATGTGGCTTTGTTGTTGGATGAGAGATATGGTGATGAACGAGCTATCACAAGCTAAAGCCTCATCAAGCAATCATAAATAAGCCTAGTCCACACCTAGGAAGTTATAGTTCTTATACCACTTCCTCTTACCAAAGCAACACAACTGCACTCCTCGGTCTATGCTGTGATGAAGTTATCCATTCCTTTCTAGCCACAAATGCTGATGATGTGGATTTGATACATGAAGACCTAGATCAAATTGATGATCTGGATTTGGAAGAGATGGATATAAATTGGCAAATTGCTATGACTGCCATCAAGATAAAGAAGTTCTACAAGAAGACAGGTAGAAGGCCAAGAGTGGATGGAAAAATGCATGTGGCATTTGATAAGAGAAAAGTTGAAGTGTTTCATTGTCACAATACTGGGCATTTGCTAGTGAGTGCAAGTTTTAAAGGTACAAAAGATGGAAGCAGGCAGGAAGCAAGTAATGTCAAGATTTCAAGCCATGAAACTGAAAGGAAGCCCTTGATGACCATCGATGAAGGTCAAATCAATTGGGTAGAGCAGACTACAGATGAGGAAATCAATCATTGCTTCTAAAAGGCTTTTCAATCACTGTAAAATAATGAGGTATCCAATGGTGCTCTAAATAGTGTTTAGATTTCATATAATTGCACTTAAAGCTAAGTAAGATGAATTAACAATCTGAATATGGTGACAAGAAGCTGCCATAACTAGCCCCTAGAAGATAGGTCTAAGAAAGTAGAAGCTACATCATAACCACCCACAAACAAGCAAATTTTCCTTAAATGAAAAAATTACATTTTCAAGCTATCAAATTTTTGAAAAAGAAGAAAATTTGAAAAAGTAAATGAAGAATAGGAATAAAGCTTGTCAAAGATAATTATGCTTTACAAAAAATTGTGGATTCTTGGTCTGCATCCTTCTAAAATCTTTTGTTGAGAGCTTATCGATTGAGGGATGAGCTCAAACAGTTAAGCTAGGGGTTAGGGTATAGAAGAAAATCTAATGCTGAGGTCCTAAGTATGAGGAAGAGAGTGGATATATGTATTTTTGCCGGTATTAGGAAACTGATCCAGGATATCATTACATCTCCCACTGTACAGCAGATTAAACAAGTAGATTATAAATGTGTCCCATCCTCTGTGGTGACTATACCCCTAGGGAACAGGAAGATATAGATGATTCTCTGTATGTGTATGGCAAATATGGACCTCAACCTCAATGTCCTAGTCCTACTGAGTCAGCTACAAGTTCCACTGCTTTCTCAACCTGTCAATCCAATGACAGTGATGGGGAGTTAGGAGCTGTAACTGACCATTCAGTCAATGATGACCAAATCCCTACACCGTCTACTGAGCAGGTTACCAATGCCACCCCAAAGACTCAACCACAAGTGTCTCAACCCACACAAACAGTTGACCCTAGTTGTGCACAGCATGTAAAACCTCCTAGGCAACCAATTAGGACACCAGTGACTTCCTCACCTATTCCTTTAAATAATAGACAGAATTGGAATCAAAGAATGCAAAGGGACTTAGGTGCAGGATTTTTCTTATTGAAAGGAAACCATGTTATTGTGTGTGGAAGTCTTAGGTCACTTGATTAAGAATTGTGACTATTATGAGAAAAAGATGGCAAGAGAAGCTGCTCTTAAGAGCAAAAGGGTGGTTCATACTAATGATAGGCAAGCTACACCAGCCTGGAATAACACTAACAGAATAAATAAAGCAAATCAGTTCACTCCAAGACCTGTAAATGTTAGACCCAACCTTAGTACTGCTAGCAATACTATTAAAACTGGTAGGGTAAATGTTAATACTGGTCATGGAAATGTTAATTCTGATTAGTGTTTCATGTTAATGCTGGTACTGCAAGTTAAGTCCCCTGATACTTCTAGAATTAACACTGTCAAGCACAACATGTAAACTGGTAGAGTGTAAATGTTAAGGTTCTGTTACTCAAATTAAGTCTTTGCTTCTAGGGTTTAATACTTGGCAATGAGATATATTAATTCTGGTTGAGTGCAAATTAATACTGCTAGATGAACAGTAAAGTTAAAAAGAAAAAAACGATGTGATAAGAGTTTTTTTTCCCCATGTCCAACAAACCTAGAGCCCTAAACCTTCTCAGTTGAAGGGTTTAACATCAAAATAATATTTTTCAAAACAAGTTCAACCTGCAAATAGACCTTTTCCAGGAATACAGCATATAAGTCAATATATCTTCTGTTAAGGGCAAAATGGGTACTCTGTTAAGACCTCAGCATGTTGAGTTGAGAAAAACATCACCACTCCTCCATACCAATAGTTGACCAATCCCTGATACATATGTTTCATGTTTATCAAGGTCCACAAGGCAACCCAAGCCAATGAAGGCCTGGTTCCCAAAGAAGAAACTAACTCTTTTTGTGGAGTGCAGGATCAATCCACTGAAGCATTGGAGCATAGAGGTTATTTTTGATAGTAGATTTCTGGCACATGACTGGTAACAACAGGGCCCATCTTGAAGATTTATCAAGAACTCTCTAAAGTGGATCAGTCTTTTGGAGAAGTAAGGTAGTATCAGTGTAAAGGTACTAATAATTAGGAAAAATTTTAGTTTTTGATGGATGGGCTTTTGTGAACGAACTTGGACATATTAAACTTATTTCTCCATATCTCATGATAATATGATAAAAAGCTAAATGTAACTTTTTACTGAAAAAGAATGTTTGGTGGTGTCCTCATGACATCAAGATGCCTGAAGTAAAACAGGTACTTCTAAAAGTACCTAGGCAACACAACATGTATTACTTTTGATATGAAAAAATGTTGATTCTTCACAAAGGGAAACACTTGAATATTACAAAGCCTCATCTAATGAAGCTAAATTATGGCACAGGAGGTAGGATCACCTTTAATTTTCATATCAAAACTTAAATAAGCTTGTAAAGGTTAATCTATTAGAGGCAACCTTCCAAGAGTTTTCAAAAAAGACTACACTTGAGTTGCTTGTCACAAAGGAAAGCAACACAAGTGCCCTCCTTTAAGCTCAAGATTTGACAGATATGTGACCCACCCATTACAACAAACCATGGCATATGGATTTTATTTGGACCTACTTCTTTAAGGATCTCATACCATGCACGTTACTGTCTAGTTAATTAACTGATGAACAGTTCAAGTTTTGTTGGGAATTCCTTTCTAGCCATAAAAGGGAAATGAGACTAGTGGCATCCCTTACGACTTTCATAAAGACATTATATAGAAAACCAACTCAAATCAACAAGTTAAAATCATTAGATCATATAATGGTACAGAATTTAAAAACAGAGTTTATGCTTGAATTCCCTGTGGGAAAAAGTGGAAAAAAAACAGGAGTTTTAGTAATGCAAGAAACTCCTCAATCAAAATGTGAGGTTGGCTGAAGAATGAATAGACCCTTATGAGAGGCTGCTAGGACTATGTCTAGCTGACTCACAACTTAACCTACCACTTTTTGGGCAGAAGCATTAAAGTACTAGCTTGCAATACTTTCAATAGGGTTAAAGAGTGACAAAGCCCACAGAACAAAACATCCTTATAGCTCTTTGTATGGCCACAAACCAATCCTTAGCTACAGAAGACCATTTGGGGTGCCATGTTACCCAATTTCTCAATACTCTAAGCCCACTAGGAAAGTTTGATGAAAAAGTCTGATGAGGGTTTTCTTTTTGGCTACCTTAACATAAAGCCTTAGGGTTTTATAACTTAGACAACCAAAAGAGTTTGAAGTAAACTTCAAGGTCAACTTCTTGAGGAAAAAAACCCAATGTGCATGGGAATTAGGCCATAGGAGGACTTTTACTTAGACATCTTACACAGACTCTATGAACAAAATACCTGTATCTATGCAAAATCAAGCTAACCCTGCAGGTTCAAAAGAGGTCACTGACATTGATGTGCAGACTGACGAGGATGAAGATCTCCTTGTAGTTTCTTCTACTTCTAGTAAAGCAGTTGTTTTCTGACACAATGCTACAAAGCTGATTCACTTTAATCCTCTAAGAAGTCATCTTCCTACTCACTCCCAATCTCCAAAGCTCTGATGACATTATGGTCATTAGAAAAGAGGCTTGATGCACTTGCTTGAAGCACATTAGGAACCGTATACCTTACAAAAACACCTACCTATACTAAATCTTGTTAATACTGGTGGTGGTAATGTAAATACCTGGTATAAGCAAGTTTCCCTGATCATAATAGAAGCTGTATCTCCTAGATGCTCATAATGAAGAAGAGGTCTCTCTGATGAATGACAATGATGACATGCCTGAAATAAGAGGAATTTATGTAAATCCGTAAGGTATTTTTGAACAAGCTTCTTATGATGATGAAGGAGTTATTACTGATTTCAACAATCTCCCTGATAAGGTAGATGTCATAACCAATCCCACTCTAAGGATTCACAATGCTCATCCTCAAAGTCAATCCTTGGATATTCCAATACAACATGTTTCAACAAGAAGCTCTCTCAAGAAAATCACTGAGGCTCATGCTCTAGTGAGTTACATACAAGCTCACCAAAGAAGCAATCATAAAGATCATCAACACTGTCTTTTTGCTTGCTTCCTATCTCAGTTTGAGCCAAGAAAAGGTGGACAGACAGCCCTGAAAGATGGAATCTGGTTAAAGTGCTATGCAAGAAGAAACTGTTCAGTTTCAAGGCATCAACAAATATTGATTTTGGGTTGATTTACCCACTTGTGCAAAGGTGATAGGTACATAAATGGTTTACAGAAACAAGAAGGATGAGAGAGGGTAGTTTTGTCAGAAACAAAGCAGACGGCTAGTGGCCTCAAGGTCATCAGACAAGAAGAGGGATTGACTATGAAGATGTTTAGCACCTGTAGCAAGAATTGAGCTACTCAGGTTGTTTTTTGGCCTTGCCTCATTTATGGGGTTCATATCTACAAATGGATGTCAAGAGTGCTTTTCTGATATGCACTATTGATTAAGAAGTCTATTCTCACACCTCCATTTTTTGTTGATCCTGAACATCCTACAAAGGAGTACAAGGGGTACAGCTTTGTAATGATTGCACCAATCCCCTAGAGCTTGGTATGCTACTTACTTTGTCAATATTCCTAGAGAATGCATGGAAACAAGAGGGCAACCATTGACAAGACATTATTCCATAAGAAAGAAACGAAAATGATATCATGTTGGTTCAAGTGTATTTGATGATCTCATTTTTTTTTTGGGCTACCAACAAGTCTTGGTGTGCTGAATTTGAAACTTTGATCAAGCAGATTTAAAATGATGCTCAATGGGTGAACTTACATTCTCAATAGGTCTTCAAGTCAAGCAGAACAAGGGAAGGCCATCTTCAAATCTCAGACAAGTATGTAGCTGAGACACTCAAGAAAATTGATCTTCTGCATGTCAAAGCTGCTAATATCCACTCTATGGAACCAAGATGCCTTTTAACAAAGGATGAGGAAGCCTTTGATGAGATGTCCATAATTATAAAGATCTATGATCGGCATCTCTCATGTACTTAACTGCTACAAGACCTGATATTATGTATGCAGTATGTATTTGTACACGTTTTTCAGTAACTCCAAGACTTCTCATCTCATGCCAGTCAAGAGGATCTTCAAGTACCTCAGGGGGTCAAACCCAACTTGGGAGATAAGTATCCTAGGGACTTCTCCCCTTGATTTGGAAGCATCTCTGATAGTGCCGTATTGTGAATTCCACTCCTTGACCAGGAAAATCCACAAACAGGTGTTGTCAATTTCTTGGTCCAAGACATAATCTCAAGGCAATTCAGTAGATACAGACCTAATGTAGCAACGTCAGAAACAACTGAAGCTGAATATGTAGCTGCAAGCACATTCTGTGGACAAGTGTTGTGGTTTCAAAATCACGTGTTGGACCTATTGTGCTTTAATTAAAGAAATACCACAACCACATTGATAATGAAAGCACAATCCTGCATGTGAAGAACCTTCCTTTCTTCAATTCCAAGACAAAACATATAGAGAAATCAGACACCATTCATCAGAGATTGTTATGAGAAGAACCATAGAGTGTGGAGAAAATTCACACAGACTTAAAATGTAGCTGACTTGTTGACCAAACCATTTGATGTGACCCGTTCAATTATTTTGTTATTTAGCATTGTAGAATCAATCCATAAGCTACATTTAAGGGGAGGAAAAAGTGTAAATTTTATGTAAAGTAGTTTAAGTTAAAAATTAATCTTAGTAGTCTAATTAAAGCAGGTAGTTTTATGTATTAAAATCCTGGTATTTTAGCAAATTCTGGTAAGTTTAGAATTAATCCTGGATTTAGAATTAATTCTGGTAGTTAAGATTAAATCATGTGAGTTTAGAGAATTAATTCTGGTAAGTTTTAGAAATAAATCTGTAGTTAAGAAATAACAAATTTAATCATTTATTGTCTTGGTATTTTTAAGTTAAATTTAATTCTGTAATTATAATATAGATTAGATCAGATAACAATCATTAATACTGGTAATTAATATTAAGTCTGCTAGTGTAAAAGTTTATACTGGTAACCACTTAATACTGGTAGTTAAATATTAAGTCTGGTAGAAGTCTTAAATTAATTTGGCTAGGTATTAGTTAGATTAGAATTATCTCCCTTGTATAACTAAACTTTGCATGTTTCATTCGGATAGTTTTAAAAAAGTATGTTTCATAGATCAACTTGGACCTGAAAAGAAAATGCAGCTGTCACTTGCAAAATTAGATGCAAATTGGTTGTAAGTAAAGATGTTGTAGTCCAACCGTTGTTGTAAATATAGTTTAAAACTAAACTGGTTTGTAAATGGTTAAGTCGGGTGATTCATCCATTAATACTGGTAGACTATTAAGGTCTGTTAGTGCAATTTTTAAGTCTGGTCGCGTTCATTTAATACTGGTTGAAATAAAATCATTTTATTTTAATCAAATATGACCGTTGAAGATTTTTTAGCCGACTAAAACGGTGATATAGTACCTATATAAGGATAAAAGTAACTTCTCTTTCATCCTTATCACTATTTACCCTATTATCTTTTACTTGTAAAAATTACACTCACTACCAGACCTAATCGCTCAAACGTCCCATCAACCATACTAATCTTTTAAAGACAGTTCGAAGAATCTTTCACAAGTCTCACAATGGCGCAATTTGAAGTATTGCTACAAGCATAAATCAAGTGGTTTTCCTTACTCAAAAACCCTACTGAAAAAGCGCCTGGTTCATAGAGATAGTGGGATTTCCCAAAGAACGTTTCAAAAGTTGAGGTATGCCCTCTCCTCACAATCCAAACACTATCTAACGATTCCCTTGTCAAGGCAGTTTTTGGCATGACTGCAACTGTCGAAAAAGACAAAAAAACAAAAAAAAAAAAAAAAAATAAAAAAAAAAAAAAAACACTTGCAGATGGATCCTCAACAAAATTAATGCAACTATAGACTCTGTTGGGTATACAATCACTGAAGAATCTGTTAGGAGGCAACTCCAATTAGCAGATGATTCAGGGATTACTATGTTGCAAAATGAAGAGATTTTTGAAGGATTACAAAATTTTGGGTATTTAACTGATGGGACTTTTACATTTTGGAAAAGTCATTTTACACCCCAATGGAGATTTTTAATCCATCACATTCTTCACTGTATAAGCTCCAAAAGTGGAGGATGGGATCAGTTTGGTAGCAACATTGCCACTGCTTTGATCTGTCTCTCCACTGGAAGAGTTTTTAACTTTTCAAAACTAATCTTTGATGGAATGATTTCTAACTTAAAAAGCAAATCAAAGTTTTTGATGTACCCTCGTTTTCTTCAAGTAATTTTGAATATAGAAACTGAAATCAAAAACCTTTTTGTGCCTGTATTATTAACCAAAAAGATTTTTGGAAATATGAAAAGAGGATTTCAAGGGATACATAGACCACTATTGCCTGCTATGCTAACCCTTGATGCAGGTCAAGCTCAACCAAGTGGTGCTTCAACTCCATCTCAAAATGTACCAACTCCAACACCACCACATGTACCATTAACCACTCCACCACCTGTAAAAACTCCTACTCCATCAACACTAACACCTCCTCTAACTCAACCTGTACCATCACCAATACCACCACCTATTCCTACACCAATATCACCACCTATACCTACACCAACACCACTACCTACATCACCACCACCACCACCACCTGAAACTGAGCCTACAACAGATGAGCACATCTATGAGGAGCAAACTCCTGTCCACCATCACCTTTCACCCTCACAAGCACAGGCTCCAAGCCACATGACTGTGGATGATTTGCTTCAAACAGTTCCCAAGTTGATTTCAAGGATTGACAGCCTGGAAGAGGATCTCAAACAAACAAAGTTAACCATGGGAAATGCAATAGTGAAGCTTGTCAAGAAGGTAAAGAAACTGGAAGGATTTATTCAAAGGAGAAATTTGGTTCTGACAGATTCAGAGGAAGAAGAACCTGAGGCTCAAGGGACTTCAGTACAAGGTCCCTGAATTACACCCCCTACAACATAGGTGAACATTTCAGTGGGATGAACAATTAGAAAAAATAAGTCCAAGCACTCTGAAGCCCTAAGACTCTCTCAAAAAGTTTTTCCTCTATAAAAGTCAAGGTCCATTGACAAGGAAGGAGGATACAAGAGAAGAGGAGAGACTAAAGATAAGAAAGTAGTCTCTAGCTTAAACTTCCAAGAAGAGTTTGATGCTGGTGCTGAAAAGGTTAGTGCTGTTGATAAGGAAGTTAATACTGCTAGTGGAATTAATACTGGCAGATTAAATGTTAATACTGGTATTGAACAAGAAAGCACTGTTGGAGAAAATAAAGGACAAAGAGAAGGGAAAAGCCCTATGCTCAGTGAAGAAACTCCAAAGAAGTCAAAGGAACAAATTTTGCAAGA
Source organism: Tanacetum coccineum (assembly GCA_026074375.1). Lineage (NCBI taxonomy): Eukaryota > Viridiplantae > Streptophyta > Magnoliopsida > Asterales > Asteraceae > Tanacetum > Tanacetum coccineum. The sequence continues at coordinate 4,059 of BQNB010143522.1, read as the reverse complement.
AGAAGCTAGTCTTGCAGAAGCAATTAGATTGGATACCTTACAAGAAGAAGAGAGAGCTAAGCAGATTCATTTGGATTCTCTTCTAGCACAAAGGATTGCAGAAGAAGAACAATTGACTGAACAACAGATGAAAAGAAAAGCTCAAGTACAATTTGAGGCTCAACATTACATCAAATGAAGATGGATATTGATTAGAGCCAAACTTGAAGCTAATGCAGAATTGTCAAAGAACATACTTGGTAGTGAAATTCAAGGAGAAGATTTTGCAAAGAAAATGGTGGATCTTGTAAATCAAAGAAAGAAGTTCTTTGCTGAAGAAAGAGCCAAAGCTAAAAGAAACAAGCCCATGACACAATCACAGCTGAAGACATATATGATGAACTACTTGAATAAATCAATGCCACTGGAACATAACTCAGCTGAGGAAATTGAGTTTTGAAGAAGTCAAGGAAGAGTTTGACAAGCTTGTGAAACAGATTGAATCCTTTGTTCCAATGGGTTTTGAAGCTACTAAAGAAAATTTGAAAAGATTTGGTGAAGAGCTTCAGACCAAGACTTCAAAGAGACTGAAAGAAGAAAAAGATGATGAAGCAAAGGATGTTAAACCAACAAAGATGTCTGGAAAAAGGAAGAAACAGATTGCTAGGAAAGGGGTGCATACAAGTGTTGATGATTCTGAAGATTCAGATAAGGTTAGTGAGCAAAAAGAAACTGCAAAAGGTACAGAAACTCCTATTAATCCTGTTCCTGTAGCCATGAAAACACCTAGTGTAGCTACCTATAAGATTATCAAGCCAATGAGAAAAAGTGAGTACAAGAGTCAAATTGTTAGGGAAGATGGAACAGATGTAGTATACATAAACTTTGGTGCCATGATGAAGTCTATATCTAGGGATGATTTGACTGAGTTGTATAGGATTGTGATGAAGAGATATGGAATGGATGGGCCAGAGGATAAGTTAGAGAAGGAATTTTGGAAATGTAGATCTGACTGAGTTGTATAGAATTGTGATGAAAGGATATGGAATTGGATGGCCAGAGGATAGTTATAGAGAGACTTTTGGAAATGTTTATGAACCTATGTTTAAGAACCTCTTAGCAACAAAGACCTTGTAATGGAGTGAGATAGGAACAAAAAAGATAATAAGGTTTGGAAGATTACTTTGATCCTGTAGGTCACATTGTTTTGAAACTTAGATCCTATGGATGTCTACATGTTGTCTGATAGAAAATATCCTTTATCTGCTGAGATGTGTCAAGCTATGTTGAAGATGAAGCTTATAGATGGAAGAATGAATGAGGATTGCTATAGGTTGTTGAAGATGATGGAAAAACAGGCCCTAGGAATCAAAAAGTAGAAAAGTTTTGGAAAAAGTTGTAAAGTATTATAGTTTGTAAAGATAAAAACCTAGGAAAAAAAAATAACACTTGGTGAAGGTGCTATGCACTAACACAACAAATGGTTATCAGTTCACCATGTCTAATCAACATAAGAACTGCTATCCAGAGCAAACGGCTGGCTTGGTAAAGACTTATCAATCGTTGATGGTTGACAATTACCCAAAAATGTAATGGGTATTCGATGCAGCACCATAGGTATTTATACTAAAGCATGACAAGCCCTGAGCAAACGCTACCAGTTAAAGCTATCAAATCCGTTGATAGGCTGTAATGGTATTGCCAAAAACCATATTGTATTCAACTCACAATGTTTCAAGTACTGAGAGTTGAAAATGGTTTTCCAGTTAACCTAGGATATCACCTTTCTGGTGGCCAAAGAACTGACTACTTCCAGAGTAAATGGCTAACAGGTAAAAAGAGACATCAAATCCATTTACATTTTCAATGATTCACCTCTCACAGGAGTTAACACACGCTGGAAGTGATGAGAAAAGACTGAAACTTTATGTTTTGAATGGACAAAATTGTCAAGTTGCTGATACAAAGTAAAGAATTAGTTGCTGTCAAGCATTTTGAAGACAAAAAGACTCATTATTTTGAATACAGAAAGTTCAAGACAACTCTTAAAGCTAAAATGTATAATAAGATCAAGAATGTTTTTGAGAAACTTGAAGTTCATGGAGTATGAAGATCAAGTTAGGGGAGAATTGTTAGGAAACTATTGTAAACAGACTTAATTACGTTAGTATTAAAGTAAGTCCGTTAGTTATAGTTAGTACTGAAAGAAAATAGTTTTTAGTACTGTAAGTAGTATAAATTTAAGTCTGGTAGAGCAAGTTAAGTCTCCGTGGGTTTAACTTAAGTCTGGCGGTATTAAAGTTAATACTGCTTGGTCAGACAGTTAAGTCTGGTTGTAATTATAGTAATAGTTATCAATTAGCGTTGATTTAGGAAGAGATAAGCATTATCTCTTAACGCGTTTAGGGTTCCTTACGCCTATAAAAGGAACATAGAATAGTATTGTAAACATATCAATTGATTGAGCATTTGCAATCAAATAGTAATAGTAATAGTATTTTTAGTATATCGTTCCTTTCTTGTTGTTCACTTTTAATAGATATTGATAATCCGCATCAAAATATGGATACACGGTTATTGTCTCTCATAGTTTCTTTGGATTTATCTAAAGGACTATAAGTCGTGTAAGGCTCATTCAGATCCTGTTTATAAGGACCTACAGTCTGACCTCATTAATGATCACATTCATAAGAGTCTTCCAATATCTTACTTCATCAGAGAACAATCTTTTATTTCTTTCTTGCCAAACATGATAAACACAAGGTCCAAACACAAACCCTCTAGTTATGCTAAAGATGTTCTTGTTACAAGGTAATGAGCATAGAGTCAGAACAATATCTTCCCATTCATGGCTAATACTGTTTTGACCCATTTTAGTCTTTAAAACTTCCCAAATCTTCCCAGTGTAATTGCACTCAAAGAATAAATGTCTATGAGAGTCCAAACAGTTTTTGCATAGAGTACAGCTCATGTTTCTTCCTGGATACCATTTACTTACCCTATCTTGTGTTGCTAGTCTTCCATTAATGGCCAGCCAAAGGATAAAGGCATGTTTAGGTATACAATGTGTATACCAAACAAGCCCTTTCCATATAACCTCATCATCTTTCTCACTGAGATCAAACCACACTCTTCTAGTAGAGTACTTCACTATTCTTCCTTCATTAGTGATCCAAAGAGTCATATCTTTTCTGTTAGCATCTAATACTAGACAAGGAATATTATTTACTTTGGGAGGCCGGTTCCATCATCTCTTCCCATGACAGAAGCCACTTTTGCCTTGCTTATAACATCATCAACCATAATACTTCTCATTTCATTTTAGATTGCATAAAGGCCCTTTATCCCACATTTATCATGCCCAAAAAAAGTAGAGAGCCATCACCCAGTTGCTTAAAAACATGGTCTCTAACACATTCCATCAAGGATAGAATCTGTCTCCAACCAAAACTAGTGTTCTGATTAGCTTTGACAGTCCAAATGCTTTTCCGTTTAAGCCTTGTCACATTAACCCATTTTACCCACAGAGATTCTTTGTTATTTGCAATATTCTAGAGGTGTTTAGTCATTAGGACTTCATTCCATTTGCCTAAGTCCTTAAACCTTAAGCCACCTTGAGTCTTTGGTTTGCAAACTTGTTTCCATGCAATTTTAGCTTTCCCATTAGAGCTTTCTCCTTGATTCCATAAGAACCCTTTGAGAAGCTTATCAATCTCCTTGATAATCACTTTGGGAAGGATGAAAACAAATGCCCAATACACATGCATAGATGCTAATATAGAAAATAAAGCAAAATGGTGACTTACGACCAAGATTCAACGACGTTTGCGCATTTTTCGAGATCAAGACGAAGTCGTTAATATTTCGCGAGCATGCCATTAGAAAGAGCATGGGATTACGGTTTTAACGATGCTTTCATCTCTTATTGGGTCGGCCCGATACCTTTTATATGGGTCGGACCTACCCATACTAATTAAAAGATCATGTTTAACATCACTTGTGAATTCCCAGCCCAGGAATTCGGCCCAACACCTTACTTATTTGTTGCGGCCCAGTTCTAAAGATTGTAATCCAGCTCAA
>BQNB010143521.1:0-16982 GCA_026074375.1 Tanacetum coccineum | reverse complement strand
CTAAAAACAATAGATCCATTATTAATAAATCTAAATCCACCCAAAACGATGGTGTTCTATTCGAAAAGTAAACGCGGATTGGGTATATTTAAGGACTAGATCTAAAAATAATAACCCAACAAGCTACTTGAAAAAAAAGCTAAGAACTTTAAGCTATTATAACTAGATCGAAAATAGAAAAAAACAACAAATTTATTATTAATAAATCTAAATCCACCCAAAACTAAGTTGTTCTCTTCGAAAAGTGAACGAGAATCGGGTATATTTAAGGATTAGAACTAAAACAATAGACCAAAAAGCTAAATGAAAAAGCTAAAAGCTTTTCGAAATAAGCTAAATAAAGCTTATTCGAAAGCTACTAAAAATACTAAAATATTGGGAATAAGCTAATCGAATAAGCTATAAGCAAGCTTATCCGGACAATAAGCTATATCTTAATAATCCAAAAATAAGCTATATGATTGAACTTATTAGGATATAAGCTAGAAAATTAAGATAAGAAAGATTAGAGGATAAGAAAAAAAATAAGCTTAAGTGACAACAACCTTTAAAAACTTCATCTTCATTAATAATAAGCTAGTATAATAAGCTAAAACAATAAGCTATAGAAAGCTTTTACAAAAACTTATAATGCAAATAAGCTAAACTAATACTAGTGTGTGAAAACTTGGTGAAAGAAAAGATATCTCAAATGAGGCTTCTGCGTGAGATATAAATAGCCCATCTCACTTTAGAGAATTATCAGCCAATCATTAGGCTACGTCACACATAAATCATCCAATAATAATTATACAATGATTGGCATTTATTGCCTTCCAAAAGCCTCAAAAACGCGTTCTAACAGCATGTATCATCTGATACCGCGTACACGTGCCGACTCCTCATTGGCCAGCCATCTTGCAACCTGCCACCTTGTACCAATGATTGTCTGCCACCTCGTACCTCGTACCTGCCACATGTTAGATGTCAGAGCTGCCACGTGGCAAGCTATCATTAGACAGCCGCCGCCACGTGTCAGAAAGTGGGACCCACCTGACACATCATTGCTGATGTCAGCAGGTCAATGGGTCAACGGGTCAACGGTCAACGCCATGTAGCATCCACGTGTCACCACGTAGCATCCACGTGTCACCACATGGCATCTACGTGGCTGCTAACATGGGAGATAGATAAATGGCATAACCCAGCCTAAGTCGAACTTAAACCAGAGACCTCTTAGATGAGAGGTGAAGGACGCACCAGCTGCGCTGGAGCATACCTTCAGTTATACTAGTGCAAAATATTATTTTAAGGGCTAAGAAGGATCAATTCAGATTTTTTAAAGAAAAGGTCAAATAAAAATTTGACCAATTCATAAAAGAAGATTTGGATCGGTTCAAAAGGTGAGGAAGGTACCGATGGACTCGTAATTTCATGCTCTTTCCAACGGAGTGTTCGAGGAATTAGTTACGTCGTACCCTTCTTTGTTTAAATTTCAAAAAATTTAAAACCACATGTTTACGGCGTAACCAATCCCATGGTTACGCCGCAAAACCTTTTCTAAAATCTGAAATAAGTTTGAAACCTTTTCAGAAACCGTGTATAAGTAAATAAACTTTGTGGGTATGTTCCCTGGAAACCCTCACGAGACTTCACTTGTCCACTTGGGACACAAAGTAGTTTAAAAGGCTTGTTGCATATGCTAAATGGAACCGTGATTCCTACTAAAGTGAGTTAGATTGTAGTGTATATTTATCTATGAATGGTTAATGCTTGTTTTAGTCTAATGATTTTAGGGGAAACGAGGTTGTTCTATAGACGCTTGGCAAGAATTAATCTCTTGCAGTCATCACTCAGAGAAGAGAGCAACGCTTAGGGGAGTCTTTTGTTTTAATTCTAGTCTTATTTCATTATTTCATTTCCTTAAATGTATAATAGGGACATTGTACAAGTGGGGGGATGGGAGTAGATTTACCACTAGACCTATATTTTCCTTTGATTTCTTAGTTTTCTTTGAAAAATGGTACCAATTTTAAAATTTTGACATGTTTTTCTTACTAAACTAAAATAAATCTTTTCCAAGCACATTATTATCCTGTAATTAATTTGGTGAGGTTAAGCCTAATATTCCGTTTTCATCTATTATACATAAAATCCACCAAATACATGAGAGTGTCGGTAGTATTGTAGACTTTAAAACTTGGCATGTACATCTTGTTAGACCTATTTGGTTAGTTGGAATAGACTGTTCAAGAAGGCAACATCTTAGGAAATCATCCAAAAAGCCTATATGTATGTGTGTTTATCGACTTGTCACACCGACTTGTCGACCTCCCTGTGAAAAACCATTTGTTCCCTTAGATCACCTTGTTAAACCATTCCCTGTTTAAACCCTATATGTTTTGTTACACCATTTCACCTTAGCCTACCCTGTAGTCTTTATTTTTCTTCGTGTTGAAATCTCTGGCTATTTAAATCTATGGTTCAGGGGAATGAGAACGAGAATTGTATGCATTCATGGAATACTAATCAGTTATGATCTATTAAGACCCCCCCTGTATCACCACTTTCGACGTTGTTCATCTCAAGTAGGGGGATGTGCGTATAATATCAGATGTTGCAAGGGAAATAATTAAAGATATAAACTCCTGTAGCATTTGCATATTTATCAAGAAGAAATTGAAGAAAAGAGGGTGCAACTAAAAAGCCACCCATGTGCTAAAGAATGTAAAGATGGTGCGAATTAATAAATATAAAAAATGGAGCTAGTAGCCCATTATTGCACCAAGCCATCTCAACAAGTATAAAGAATGGAGCTATTAGGTTTTCAAACTCAGCTCTTTGACCTATGGATGGACAGTAGCTAGTTATGACAACCTTAGATTACTTTAGACTATTTATTTCGTGTTTTTATTTTAACAACAATTAAATGTGTATCCCGTGTCTATCCTAACCCTTTATATCACCTATTAAACCAAGGTCACCCATGTTGCCTTTAAGACTGTTTAGACCCTAATTCTAGTTGGTGGAGACTTGTGTACTTTCCAAGCTTATGATAGGATACATGCTATGATTGTGCAATTGAGTAATCACCCCAAAATTGAACACTTGGTTTATTAATGAGAGTTGAGTGTTTTTTATCCCCTTTTTGTGAGGTGTTCGACTCAGATGTTTTCTGGCATAAGTAGTTTATAAATTCATTTCTCCAAGTTAAATTGGAACAATCTTTTTATGAATTATTCTAAACGGTTCTACTTGAGGGAAGTAGAAGTCAAGTGGGGGGATATTTGATAACATTAAATAGTTGATACATTTTAATATCAAATTCCCCATAAAAATGCTTACAAGTATGTTAATGTATGAAAACGTTACTTAATTATTAATATTCAGTTTTCAGGAACCAAGTGAGCATTTTAGCAAAAGACAAGGGATTTGGACAAGAAATGCACTAAAGTGAAGAGTCCAAGGCACTTTATGGCGTAACACCCCCGAGGGATTACGCCGTAACATCTTATAACAAAGAAATGAGTCATCACACCTTTTACAACATAAAGAGTCTCCAAGATTATGCCGCAAAATTTAAATCTACAAGAGATGATGTATCTGACTCAGCGTTACGGTGTGACATATGCGACAGGGTTACGCCGTAACATCCTTTTATACCTAGAAGATTGGATGATTACGTAGCAAGATTACGGCGTAACATCCCATAAGGGTTACGCCGTAAACCTTTCGAAGCCTATAAATAAAGCCCCCATCCGGCTCATTCAGCATCACTCACCACCACCACTTCACAAACAATTCTAAGGGGTGAACCAAACCTCTAAAGTTTGAAGCATTTCATCTAAAGGTCCAAGGCAAAAGCCACTAGCATACTTATTGTATTTAATCGTTCATTTCATCCTCTGTAAGAATTATGATGATTCAATCCATGTCTTTATTCATTAATTCTTGCGTTGTTGTTACTATGAGTGGCTACGCACTCCTAGTGCTGGCCTAACCATGTAGTTACTGTTGTTATGATTATGATTTCCTGTTTAATTATGGTTTTGTTAGATATTCTAATAGCCTTTCATTGATCCCTATGTTTTGGTAGTATAGATGATGGCTTAGATCTTATTAATCCTGATATTAGACTTACCATGTTGAACCTGGGATTAGTGGGATACTAGGGTAGCTTGACATCTATCCATAGTGTAGGAATTAAACAGATTATCGCCTTTGTCACATTAAATACTTAAAAAGCATGGGAACTCTTTCAAAGAGGGTTAATAATCGGTTTAGATTATAGATTGGTCTTAAGGGTAGTTGAGGTTTAACCACTGCAAGCTTGGATGCCCTGCTCATGTGATTGTAGGGGAATGTGGGATCGCAGAGTAAGCATAAGACAGACCTTAAATGAAAATCCAGGTATGTCGACTTTAGAACCACTAATGAAACTTATAATTGAACATTGCACAGGAAAATATAAACATATCATTGGTAATGAAATGGTTAGGTTAGCACGCCTTTCTCCCTGATATCTTCTATCTATTTATTTTATTGCATTTACTTTCCTATAATTCTTAGAATCAATCTTTAATATTTTCAATCGTGACAACAATCAAATTAGAACTATCAAACCTTAGCTCTTGGGACGACTTTAGATTTACCAAGCTATTGTACTATATACGACCGGGTTCTCTACCTGTTAGTGCGTGTATCGGTAAACGAGTTTTATAAATTTAAAACTTGGCAAAATATTATTCTAAACAATTTACGCATCAACATATCATGGGGATTTTTGTAGAAAATAATAAGGTGGAGCGTGGGCAGGTCGTGCTAGATTAGATTGAGACCCTAAAAGCCCGTTATTTATCTTCCTGGTTTCGAAGGTCGGCGACAGAATATGTCTCGTATTCAACCCTTGGAACGACTGTTAATATGAGTACTTATTGATTCGGTTGTCTAAGTGGAAGATGAAGCCCTTAGCCATTGGAGGTAGATTAACGGCTTTTAAATCGGTCTCGTTCAAATGCTCATTTATAATATGTTATTATTCAAAGTCCCCATGAAAGTTCTTCAATGAATGGAAACTATTCGATATCTTTTTAATGATGCAGAGCTTAATAGTAGGAAACCGAGTTGGGTAAAATGGAGTAAGGTTTTAGCTTTTAAAGCGAAAGGAAGGCTAGGTGTTTCGAGCCTTTACGCGTTGAATAGAGCTTTGTTATTTAAATAAGTGTGGCGGTTCCGCACTCAAAATTCATCATTATGGGCAAGGGTTATTAAAGGCATATATGGTGAAGATGGCAAATTCGATAACAAGGCTAAATACAGCCACCTGTTCATTTGGTGGGACATTGTCCGTGAGATGGAGCATCTAAAGAATAATGGTACGGATTTATTCAGTTTTATTCAAAAAAATAGGTAACGGGGTTGACACTTATTTTTGGGAGGACGTTTGGAGGGGTAATGTCACTTTTAGATCTCTCTACCCTAGAATTTATGCCTTGGAGACATGTAAAAACATTACTGTTGCAGAAAAAATGTCTCATGTTGATTTGGGATTTTCTCTTCGCTGAAACCCAAGAGGGGGTATAGAACAGGTCCAGTACACTGATCTTTCATCAAGTTTGGAAGATATTAATCTTGTGGACATGCGGGACAGGTGGATATGGTCTCTAGAGGGCACTCACGACTTTTTCTGTTGCCTCTGTTCGAAGAAGAATTGATGATTCTTGGCTGCAGGTAGTTTCGTCCAAGACCAGATGGGTTAATGCCGTGCCAATCAAAATTAATATCCATGCTTAGAAAGTTAGTCTCGACTGTTTGCCTACTAGGTTGAACATTTCTAAATGAGGTATGGATATTGCTTCTATCTCATGTCCAGTTTGTGGCTTGGCGGTGGAATTGGTTAATCATATTTTCTTCGCATGCCAAGAGAGGTTTTTTATAAGGTGTGTAACTGGTGGGATATTATTTTTACGAAGCTTGCTTGTTATGAGGATTGGTTAGTTTGGCTTTCGAATATTCGGCTTCATTCTAAGTACAAAAAGTTGATTGAAGGTGTTTGTTATACTATGTGTTAGGAGATTTGGAACTTCCGCAACAAGAGCATCTTTGGTCCGTCTATTCCTTCGAAGGCGTCTCTCTTTGAAGATATGGTGTCTCGTTCCTTTTATTGAATTAGATATAGATCTAAAGCGTCTTTTAGTTGAATAGATTGGTTAAAAATCCTCATCTTGTATCTTTGTAAGTTTCTAGCTCCTTGCTAGTCTTTTAATAAATAACCGTCGTTAAAAAAAACTAATGAAAATTAAAAAACTTTATTTTCAGTACATAAAAACTAACACAATGTTTTATTTTTTATGTATATATAGATATATGTATGTACTAGACGAGTACTCGTGCATAGCAGCGGTAATTTCTAGCTGCAAATAATTAACGATATGTGATATTGTGGTAAATATTTCTTATAACGTTAAAAATAAGCGTTTTTCTAACAAAAATATAAAGAATATCTGCAGAAAGTACCCGTAAGAGTTGAGAAGTGAAAGTGAGGGTATGTTGAGAGATTATTTTTTGTTGTAAAATAACATTTGTGTTGGGAGATATGAAATGGTTTGTGTGAATTTATATGGTGGATGCGGTTACACATTTTTAATAATCATTATTGGTAGTAATGATTTTTTAACAGTTACACTTTTTAATAATTATTAAAGGCCGTTACAATGATAAATTAAATGGGCTATTATAATGTTATAATGATATTGATGACTAAATTTATTATTCAAATGTTATTACAATTTATTGTATTTCATATAATAAAATTCAGTTTTTATTCCTTCCTAAAATACATTCAGTTTTCACTTTTCATATTCACATTCAAGAATTATAGCAATATCCTTAGTATAGAAGTATAGATAGATAAAATCACAATATTTATTTCCTTTTTTGCCTTCTTTATTTAAACCTGAGTCACAAATAAAAACAAAAAATAAAATAAAATTACATATGAATATATGAATCTTTGATAAAGTCAAGATCATGAAAACTCTAATAGCACAACATATAATTTCGCTGACTTTCTTCTTTTCTTTTTGCTTTTGCACTCGTGGACCAGCTAGACCTTTTACTTTATGGCTTACAATAGTGGCGGCTTTCAGTGGTAGAGGGGTTTGGTGGTGGTGGGTTTCGGTGTTGATGGGGTTACAATCATGGATGAGCTCGTTGGTGGAGGTGAATGGTGGTGTAGTGGTGGAGTTCGTGGGGGAGTGGAATTTATAGGCTTCATAAAATCCGCTAGGCAAGGCTGCAAAGAAACCAACATATATATACACAGTCTAAAAAATATAACATACTTTCATCATTAGGGTTTTGAGAAAATGAGGCATACCTTGTTTAAGGATTTAATCGTAGCCAATGTACAAACCTACAAAAACATGAATAAATTATTATGAAAACATGGTAGAAGTGGTTTGCGATGATACTCATAACATGATATCTAAAACTGAGAACCAAAACGAAAGCACAAAGGTGTGAATGTGATGAAGCTGGATATTGAGAAGAATAAGTGTTTATGTTTCTGTGTGTTTTTCAATACAATTGTGTTCTCTATTTATAGGATTTACCCAAACTATAGTCAATGAAAATTAATGGGCCTATTAATTTTTTCCATAATTAGCCTCCATAATTATAGAAATTTGTGGTTACATGAACACATTAAATGCGGTCATTTAATGAGCAATTACATAACTTATATGTTATTTACGTTTTTAATGCATGATCAATGTTATTTACATTTTTAAAACATTAGCATTAAATGAGCAATTATATTACTTAAATATTACGTTTTTAAAACATTAGCATTACATGTTTATAAATCCTAAACCCTAAAATAGCAAGATTTCATGCATTAATTTTTTTAACATTTTCTATTTTAGCAGTTTTTCAACTTTCAAAAATTCTCTTTATAAGTAGTATAGATATAGATAACTAAACTGAAACATGCAATATCGTTTTTCCAAACTTAAAATATGACCTCCATTTGTATTTAAACAAATTTTTATCAGTTTGGACTTATTGTGTTTTCTGTGTTTCGATACTATTTTCATTGGTCGTTCTGATTTAATCCGACAAACCTGATCAACAACCCTAATAAATTTGTTGTCTTTGTTTTTTTTCTACTATTGGTACCACTCGGCCCGCCAAAAAGGTATAAAAAAGTACCAAAAAGTATTAGTTTGTCTTCCTATTTACATTGCAACGCAGTTTTTTATCAGTTTCTGTTCTGTAATTTTTGACAGTTTAATACTTTTGACTTGTTAAACTTTATATTTTTCGTTCCGTAATTTCCGTGTCACAGTTTTATAACATAAAAAAAATTATAAAAATAAAAATCAAATAAAAAAATTTAAAAAACATGTGTGTGTGTGTGTGGGGGGGGGGTACTAGTATATGTGTTGCATATAAGGCGAAAGTATGTGTTTTAATATGCGTTGCATTTGTAATCATATTAATTTATGTAATCATATCAGTCTTCAATAAAAATGTTAATGGCGTAAAACACAACGCTTTAAAATTACATAAATTTGAAATTGATTTTTTGTACGACTAAGTGGTGTATAGTCTCTTAATAAGATTCGTAAAATGTTTGTGATATATGAAGAAAAAAAAGTCCTTATGTAAAATATCTTAACACATGTATGATAGGATTCACTTTGGGTTTTTAGAGAGGGAAAGAGATGGTTGGATGAACACTTAGAGAGAATTGACATATCGGAAAAAACCATCTCCCTTTGACACTTTCACTGATAGATTCCATCCAAACTTTGAGGATAATCACTCAAAGGCTAAAAATAACGGACCTCTTTACAAGATGTGCCACGATTAGTGGTATTCCCCATCGTTTTTTTGTCATGATGATCTAAAAAAGAAAACTTAACGATGATAGAATCTTTTACATCTTGCTTTAATTGTATGCACCGTCAAGATGCTAAAAAAAAGTATACAGCGAGTTCGGTCTCACAAATTTTATATTAATCTTAATAAAAAGAAATATCTAACGGTGAACAGATCCATTATAGTATGATCAAAAATCTAAAAGAAAGTATTTGAACCCTCAAAGCAAGAAATTCTTGTAAATTGCGAGCACAATTTTCAGCATATGATTATATCATCTGAATTAAAAAAAGAAAATATGTCGATGGATGGTTAATGCTCGTATATCTCATAAATCGAGAATGATGCTTTGATATAAGTTTCTTTAAACAAAGCAATGGGTATGCTTTAAGAAACACGATAAACCCGTTTACTAAATTTGCTCCATTCACTCAATTGAATGTGACTCAATAACGATGATCATGTAGATATCGTGATTATAGATGTTGGGAAATATAATTTGTTGTCGAGTTAATTCAAAGAAACAAGTTGGCCAGCCATCAAGTTGCAAAGAAAAAAGATGAAATGATCAACGTGATATCTCCATTCCCTTATGTGAATGTGAAGAAATAATCAACATAAAGATCTTCATTCCCTCTAGTGAATGACATAAAATGATAAATCAAAGAACATAACATTCATCATGTAAATGTGATAATGTAATGATTAATGTTTAAAGATCTTTATCAAGGTAAAGATATAGGATCGATGTAGTATGACAATGACCAAATCACTAGTATGTCAAAAATAAAAAAGAGAAGGATCAAAACAAAATGCAATCTAAGGCAAAATGCAATGTTGATGTATTCAAAAGTACAAGCGTGTCAAAGATAAATACCACACTATAATCATAGATTAAGAATCAATGCTAACACATTTGCTCCATACAAGAAATATAAAATTGTCATGAGGAAACGAATTAAATATAAAGATCATTATATTTTTGTATCATCCCTCGACATGCATCATATAAAGATTAGTACAAGCTAATCATAGCCATAACATATGTTTGAGCAAGTAATATAATATTTTTGCATGACCGGTAATTGACACCATCCCGATCCATTAATGATGCGAAGAAACTATTGAAGAAATAATGTTCTTCATCTAATGTTATCTCCAAAAAAGATGATTTAGTCATTTATCAACTAGATTGAGGACTTAATCCCTACAATATTCTGGAGAGCAAACAAGTGTATTATGTACGGCATACAAATTCCATTGTATTAAAACCATTTAGAGTTTAAAATCAATGCATCGTCTGAATGGTCATTAAATCGCAACCTCAAGTTTGGATGATTCATGGCATTCAAGCAGCCTAGAAATCAGATTAGACTAAACATATTTTTTTTTCATCATGAAATGGATGAATTAACTTCTAAACAATTATATAAAAAATGAAGAAAAACTTGTGTTTGTTGTATGAGGTGCCATATATAATATACACAAACAACAAAATTAACATCATGCCAATATGTTATTATAAATCCTCCCTTTTATAACTGGTTTTTGGTTATAAACCAAACATATCCCATTTTAGTTTTTTTTTGGTGCAAATTACTCCACCTAAATGCACATATACGGGATATAAAAGAAGGATAATTCCTTCAGAAGGAGAGAAGTAGCTGCAAATTCAGAATGAATTATCATATTCTATTGATCCTCGAAATAAATTTTATGAATTTATTATTCAATGGATAATCTAATAGCCATACATAAACATTGGCAAAAAAAATTCAGCTACTCCTGCTCTGATTGTAAGTAGTCCCTCGAGGACACTATTTTATTATGACATGCCTCAAACATGGTAGACAAATCGATTCCAAATAAAATCCTCGATGAAAAATATAGAGCATGAAAACAAGATGGTTGTTCGAGGTTGTAACAACCCGAGTTTCAGGTCAACGTCTATCCCGAGCTATGATAATTATTTTACTACGTAATTGATTTTAGTCAATTATGCTACATAAGGTTTGGTGAAAATTTCTATTTATTGGAAAATTACAAACCGTGATTGAGTTTCTATTTGTTTTTAGCGTCCGAGAAAGTTAGAAAAATTTATATTGTCGCTCCGAGAGCATGATTATTTTATTTTTGTATTTTATGGCGTTTCCCCAAGTTTTTGTCAACACCGTGTTTAAAGGTCGTGATTTAACGTTTATTTAAAGGTTTTAAAGTAAATTTAGTGGGACGGATTAAAAATATTTACGAATGTGGTGTGACCCGAGTCTTTGGCCGACTAAAGTAACGAGATAAAAACATTTGTACTAAAAATAAAAGCACTTTAAGGATGAAGGGACTAAAAGTGTCAAGTGCCTAAACTTATTTCCTATAAAAGAAAGTCATACTTCCACTTTATTTCTTTTACGAAAATCATTTTTCTCTTTGTCCTCTCCTCCCACCCACGACCGGCCACACCTTCACACACACACACACCAAACACATTGATTTTTCGACATGCAATACGATCTAAATACATTTTCTTAATCCTCTCATCAAGGCCTACACATCCCACTAAGAAAATCCCACATGCAATAAGTATTTTGAAAGTTTAAAATTTGGTTGAGTTCATGTTATTTTGATCTAAAGGAAAGGTTATTAGTTGCTAGATTTATGTTCTTGCTAGTTGGTTTGATTGAAAAAGGTTTCGGTTTCGGTTTGGGTTTTGGGGTTTCGCCTGAATTCGAACCAAGGGGGAAACACAATTAATTTTTGTTATAGCTTTGTGAGTATTCTAGTTACATTTCTAGTGTGATTAATTTAATGTTATTGCGTATTGTATATCGTGTGCTATAGGATTCAAGTGCGGAAATTATTGAAAGTATTTTTGGTTATTGATTGAAGTTTGATGGTTTTAGTATATGTAAATAGGCTAGTTAAGCATGTTTTGATAGTTGGTTTAAGTTAAAAATATCGTTTTAATGGGTTTTGAACACGTCAAGTTTGACCAGAAAGTTTGACCGCCTCGTAGCGAGTCGAGAATTTTTGAAAGTTATTTTTGATAATGGAAAATGATAGAGTTCGCCTTTAGCTACGTTTCGTTAGGTGGCTCGTCGCGTAACTCTTAATAACGAAGATTTTATGGCTAAATTAAGATTGGTAAATTTTGGTATAAAAGTCAACTGCAAAGTTTGACTTTTGAAAGTCAAACTTGCGTATACTTTTGAATGTGGTCTTTTATAAGCAAAGGGTTCGTAATGCTAGTTAATTAATGATGAAATATGAAGTTCGGATTATATTATCCTTACTTTTGACAACTTTCTAAAAATAGAAACTTTATAGTAAACGTTGTGATATTGTTAGTGCGTCAAAGTAAAATATTTTGCGTCGCACTTGGAGATTGTAGTATATGATTGTATATACGTAATAGTTATATATATATATATATAGATAGATGCAAGTATGCATTATATGAATTATTTTACTTTTAGTCAGGTGTCGCTATATATGTATTATATATAGGTTGCGGTTGAGACGTGAAGTTATTTGCGCTTGTTGATTTGATTGAGTTGGAATATATTGCTTAAGGTGAGTTCATAGCCTCGCATTTAAATCTTTTGATTGTTTTATAAACCCGCAATGGGGATACATGTTTTTTTATAAAATTAAACACATATGATTTTATGGTATGCTGGACCCGATTATGAGATTGTTTCCGCATAAGTAGCTATTGTCGAAGTCCCTTATTTCATGAACCGTTAATCGCAATGTGAGGTGAACGCTAATGCATTCAATAGATCTATTGGGTTTGACAACCCCATCCGGGGTTTGAAAAAGGACGTTTTGTATTTAGAGGTAGTAGGTATATGACAATAATACCTTGTTTTAGGGCAAGTTGACATATGAAATGACATATGTATTGTTAACGTGAGCTTATTGCGTGAAAGAAAAGAGATGTTATACATTACATTCGTTGCATTATTTTCCCGAGAACTAATTATGTGTTCAAAGATTATTACTTGTTGATTATTTTAAACTCTATGAATTTCACTCAACAATTTTGTTGACGTTTTAAACATGTTTTATCCCAGGTAACCAAGGATGAAGGCAACGATGGCGTGAAGGTGTCGTGCGTGTGATGATTTGGTGAAAGACTACTTATGTGTTCCTTGTCTTTCAAAAACATTGTCTAATGTGTTTTAAAATAATGTCTTTAATTTGAAACAATTGTCTTTCAAATATTGTAATGGTTGTGGTTACGATTCCTGTGGGGACCTAAACGCATTTTCTTTGATTAAATAATGGAACACATGTTTGTAAAACGTCTCATTTAGGTCGTTCTCTATTATCTTGGTGTATTGTGCTATTTAGTAACACCCAATTGCAATTTCTGTTGCGCAATCCAAAAATGGGGGTGTTACAGAGGTATAAAAGACCCATGATAGTCTCATAAAGAGACACTAGACATGAAGGTTCCAAAGAACCTCATATAGCTATTGAGATCTCAATAAATTATATCTTGTCTTGAATTATATGGAATGGAATCGGAAACAAAACGATGTCGATAAATTTGTCTACATACAATATATTGCTTGCTATTATGCATGATGAGGATTAGAAATCAACTAATATCCAAATATGCGCACAATGAAATGTTTGGCCAACATAAAAAGACTTAGTATCTTGCAAATACTAAAAGTATTGGAACGTAAAGTTCATACACGTCAATGTGTAAAAGCTATTAGATATACATCGGGTTTTTTGTATGAAACCGAAATAAGAGCTCCAAAGTTATGTGCTCTAAATACTTGAATTCTGAAATAAATAAATCCACAAAAATGATAAGTTAATTATTAAAAGATATATTGTCTCGAGGTGGATATAAATATCTTATCGATATTTTATGAGATAAGCTATATAAAAGTTTTTATTTTTCCCTAAAATGGGGTTTATTTAGAGCTTTCATATTCCATGAAGGATATGTAATGCCTCAAACATGATTCACAACTTTAACTTTTAGAAACAATTAATAAAGTTCTCAATAACTTTATTTCATCAATTGAATGAATCCTTATATGAATCAAAATCATTTTGGACGCATATTATATAAATTGATTTTACACATGTCTCTAAGGAATAAGTGGTCCCCAAGTACCATAAATAAGTGAAATTGAGGTTTTATTGTCAATTTTGCAATTAATATGCGTTATGGAAAGTTTATTTTTCTCTTTTAATATTTGTACATGTATTGTATATTTTCCAACCAATGAATTTGATATTGGGTTGGAAGTTACACATATATTTTGTCATTTTTGCAGGAAGTATTCTTAACATCAACAAGTTGGTGAAATTCATTACAATGTTGTTGCCAACAAAAGTATTCGAGCAACTCGTTTAGAAGATTGGCATGCGATGGTTGAAATTGAGGAGGAGCATTGTGCGCACTGCACTCTTTTCCTTCATCAAGCTTTTATCCCATTGGGTTTTTCTTGGTAAGGTTTTTAACGAGACAGTCTATAGCGTATAATAAACAATGAATATCCAATGAGGAGTATTGTAAAATATTATATGGGATATGTATGGGCTATGCATGGGCTATGTCTATTCATCATGTATCTTTATGTACAAGCTAGAGTTAGCCTATTAACCTTATAAATACATTCACTTGTAACCTCCTGTGATCATCAATCAATAATAATAATTATCTTCCTCTCTCATTCTTATGTTCTTGTTCTATTATTTTAACAATATCAATCAATACTTTAATTAATTGTGTAATACTTCAACATTTAACTTTACCTCATTGTAGATGTGTACAAATCAAAATGTAAGATGCATGTACAAGTCAACTCCCTTTGCTCATTGATCATAACGAGCGTGTTAGGCGATTTTTACCTTGAGTTCTTGAAATTTGTGCGGATTTATTTTTTCTTAAAAATAAATAAATTTGTAACCCTAATTCGTTCACAAACCCTATCTGTTTAATTCAATTTTTGTTTCCTTAATTTTTTTTTCACTGCGTATTTTGGTGTCTCTATGGGAAGCTACAGATCAAAGGAGGATGATGTTTCTAAGATTTCAATGTCCATATTCATAACAAATTTTCCTGATACGTTTTCTGCCAAGGAATTGTTTAATTCATGTAAACAATATGGTCATGTCGTGGATGCGTTTATCCCAACCAAGAGGTCGAAAGCCGGTAAGAGGTTTGGTTTTGTTCTTTTTATTAACGTTCTTAATGAGGAGAGATCGGTTAATAACTTATGTACGATATGGGTGAGTCGATTTAAGTTTCATGCAAACACTGCTAGGTTTCTCAGAACACCTTTAAATAATAAAAGTCACCAGGTAAAAAATAATGTTGGGGTTAATAGAAGCAGTACTCACGTTTATAAGAAAGACATGGGAATAAGTGGAGTGGGCAACTCGTATGTTCATGTGGTGAAAGGCAAAACCCCGTATGTGATTATGGAAAGTGATTCAACTCCAGCGCTAGTTTTGGATGAAGAGTGTTTGAACTCATCTGATCTTTCCAATTCTTTATTTGGAAGGGTGAAAGAGTTTGCATCCTTATCGAATATGAAGATGGTACTAAATAATGAAGGTTTCGACAATTTCAAAATTCATTATATGGGTGAATTATGGGTACTGTTGGAATTTGCTTAAGAAGCTTTAAAAAAATTGTTTCATGCTAATGTGGGTGTTGGGTCCTGGTTCTCTCACTTAATTCAAGCATCAATGGATTTTACTATTGAAATAAGAATTGTTTGGGTGGAGATTAAAGGTATTCCGTTTAAAACGTGGTCGAATAATACATTTAAACGTATCGCGTCTAAATGGGGTGAGTTATTGCACATTGATGATCAAGATGACTACTGTTTTCATTCGAAAATATTGTGTATAAACACGAAGGTTGGAAAGAACATTATGGAGTCGTTCAAAATTATTTTTCGTGGTAAGGTTTCCTGGATTCGTGCCAAAGAAGTTACAGGATGGGTTCCCGAATTTTTGGATGAATCTGATGATGAAAATGATTCTGATGAAGGTTCAAAGGAAGGAGACTTAAAAGTAGCAGACAAGGGTATTTGTGGAGGTGATAGTGATGTGGAAGAGGTTCTGGAAACATTGTTTGAGGAGCGATTTCAGAACAACAATAATATGGAAGAGATGTCTACTGGTCAAAAAGAGAACCATTCTGAGGATCCGTTTAACATATATACGCTGCTTAATAAGAATAAGGACATTGCAGAAAGAGAGAATAATTCAGATCAGAGCTTAAAGTATCCTCCAGGATATACTCCAAACGATGGTACATAAACAAATTGCAAGAATGTTGAGGACTCCAAAAAAGAAAGTGGTGAACTCTCTCAAGGCTGTGATGAGGAAGAGGAAAATAATGTTCATAAAGAGAATAGTTCAAATAAGGGTTCAAAAGAAGATGTAGCAGAGTCGGTTTGCTCAGGACACTTTAAAAAATCTGTGACCCCACGAACTGGCGGATCAATATTGAATTTGATGGAAGAATTGGTGAAAGTGGGACAGACTATGGGGTATAATATGGACGGTTGCGTGAATAATATGACAGAGATTATTGAATCACAAGGAGTGAAGGAAGGTTATCGATGAATTTTTTATCATTGAACATTCAAGGCCTTGCCCAAAAGGCTAAAAAAGATTGGGTCAAGGAGTTATGTGTAAAGAATAAGGTGAATTTTCTGGCGTTACAAGAAACAAAAATGGAGAATATGGAGCTTTTTAGTGTTAAGATGTGTTGGGTTAATTTTGCATTTGATTATGTTCATAGTGATTCTGTAGGTAACTCAGGAGGTATTCTTTGTGTTTCGGATCCTAGTTCTTTTCGTATGGGATCCTAATTCTTTTCGTAAAAAGACGTCACTGTTTTTGACTATTTTATTATGATTCGCGGCGTGTGGTTAAAAACTGGTAATGACCTTCTCATTAGTTCGGTTTACGCTCCTCAAGAATTAAATAAAAAAAAGATGGTGTGGGATTATTTGACTCACGTGATTAATAATTGAAAAGGCAAGGTAATTATAATGGGGGATTTTAATGAGGTGCGGTATAAATCTGAAAGGTTTGGGTCGATGTTTAACGTAAAAGGTGCTAATGTGTTCAACACG
>BQNB010143520.1:0-11763 GCA_026074375.1 Tanacetum coccineum | reverse complement strand
AATGTATCGTTTTCAAACGACTTTTTGGTCGTTCTATATATCTCTTGTGTTGTTGATCCATAAAGTAACACGCCCCGGACCTATATTCCGCTGAGACCCAATTTGGGGGTGTTATAGCATTTCTCAAAATTCACGGGTCAAACTACCCGGAATACAAATAACATAATAATATCCTCTAAAAGAATAATATTATACACAAATAACCATAAATTACCACAGTTCTCATAAAATCACCACCGTCAACACGATACGATATCTTAATAAACTGACAAAAGTTAAATAGTCAAAGGACTATAAATGAAATATTCAGAACATAAAAAGGGCAAAGGTTACATTCACGCAATATGGCAAAGCACCATATTGGCTACAAAAGACACACGCACCTTTTGTGCTTCAAACCGAACAACGTAAGATTGACATGCCAACCTTACGAACTAAAACCTAAGCATATCCGAACACAAGAAATAAGAGTTCAAAAAAATTGACTAGACTAGAGCAAAACTACGTTGTTCTATTGACAATCAACGACGAAGGCAAATTCCAAT
The DNA here is from genome assembly GCA_026074375.1 of Tanacetum coccineum. Classification (NCBI taxonomy): domain Eukaryota; kingdom Viridiplantae; phylum Streptophyta; class Magnoliopsida; order Asterales; family Asteraceae; genus Tanacetum; species Tanacetum coccineum. The sequence continues at coordinate 11,218 of BQNB010143520.1, read as the reverse complement.
CGGATAGAACCCTTTCAACTCGACTTGTCTTCTTGAAATGAAATGTAAGCAATTTAAGGCAAATTGTAGCTAAAATAACTTCACCAGTTTGCATATGGGTTCGTTTCTTTTTCTTAAATAAACGCGCGTTCCTCTTTTGCCAAATAAAATAAGTATAAGATGCAAAAATAAGCTTTGCAATGGTACCTTTCACCGACCTATTTTTTGCAAATAGAGTAATCAAGTAACAACAGAGTCCAATGAATTACTCAAATGACACATGCTCGTTTTCACCTTAACTATGTCCCAAACTTGAGAGGAAAAAGAATAACAAAAAATAAGTGATCGTGAGAGTCAGGAACCAATTCACAAAGTGAGCACCTAGACAGGTTTAAGTCAATGGTAGGACTGATATCCCATTGTCTAAGTCTATCTTGCGTCTTAAGCTTCCTTTGAATAACAAACCATAGATGAAAAGCACGACGAAAAATACAATGTATGAACCATACAACATATGTCCATTCATACACATCCCCTCATGGCCTAATGTCATCCATGCTACACCAACACTTAAATGATGTAATTAATGGAACCATAAGATTTAAAATAGTGGGATACCTCATTGCCTTATAATTAGGCCATCCTCACATACTATTGTAATATCGCCCGCCAACTTCGACTCCATGCTAAAGCCCGCACTATGAATCTCTCTTACAGTAATAGAATCCATTAAAGGACATACCAAGCTCCAATTGTCAAACTAAGCAGAAATAGTCAACCCATTACCAACCTTATACCAAAAGAACTTAGGCTACCCACTATAAGGATCACCAACGACCTACATTTTCTTCTGCCACAACAGCTTTCTCTTTCCAGCGACCTACAAACGACTTTTTGCCACTATAAAACGACCTTCATTTTTTTTTTCAATTTTTTTAAACAAAATTAAATTTCATTAACAATAAAAAAAATCACACAATAAAATAAAAAACATTACATAATAATAAAAAAACATTACATAAAATAATGTTAGGCTAATGCATTAACCACTGCCACTTCCAGGAATTGTATCCTTACGGAAAACCTTAATCACGTTTCTCTTTGTAATGTTAAGGTAATGCATTGATGGTTTAGGAGAAAAAACTGAAAAACACTAACAAGTATCAAAGCAGCTCCTACAGTAATATCCTTTCCATAACCACCCTCACCAATGACTTGTGATGTATTGTTCCAAGTATTGTATCTGAGAGATATTTCACAGTCACTGTCAGATCGCCAATCACATTCGAAGAACAAGACTTGACTATTGCAACAATTTGGTCAAGTTTTCCATTTTGAGAAAGTTCTTGATGTCTCATAAACACCCACTCACAGTGCCACCATTAGCATTCACATAGTGAGTGGCGCTAACCCACGACCCACTTTTAAAATCATCATCCTTACTGACATCCTCAATAACTTTATTCATATATTCTTGTGTTGACGTTACAGCCTCATCCAAACCAAGTAGCATATCTTTTTGTTTAAGCAGTTTGGCTGCTTGGACAATACCCGCAGGACCGGATATTATCCTAACTGGATTTTGGGTTGAGGAGGATGTTTCAACACGTGTGCTGCTAGAGGGACGCATAACGGGTGTTAATCGGATATCGGAATCATCTATCAAGACTGAGTTCCCATTGATCATTTTTGTTATAGAGATTGGAATCCATTTGAGAGAGTCGGATAAGAAGTTATATGAGAAAATGAATGATGATAAAAGGGTATTTATAAGGGAATAGTAGCCATTGGAATTTAAAATTTGAAAATATAAATACTGAATTTAAAATAACAATACTTAATTAAAACATTACATTTAAAAGTAGCCGTTGAAATTTAAAACATTACATTTAAAACAACAAAATATAAATAGTTCCTAGATTATTAATCTGACTCGTATTATGAATCATATTTCACCCTAAATTCCTGCATGAATTCCTCATCATCAGCTTGTTTTTGCCTAATTTTCTCTTCCTGTTCTTTTTCATCCATTGCTTCTTCTTTTAATGTTTCTCTCAAGGCTTATTCATCAAGATGTAGTTGATGTAGCTCTTTCTCAGTAAGATATACATCATATATCTCACGGGTTTGGGATGACGAACCACCCATATGGGTTTGTGAGCCGCAGTTGTATTTTTCCCGTAGCCAAACTAGTTTAGCATTCATTTGTTTTTCTATTTTTGCCGCCTTTCCATACATAGAAAGATTCAGCTCGTAATCTTTATCAGATCCATCTTTTAAGAAAGTGTCGATCAAAGCACGACTCTCTTGTGAAATGTTATTACATTTCTCGTATGCTTTTATAAGATCGTCTTTAGCTGTGCATGCATCGTCAAATTGCAAGGCTAAATCCAGAATCGCTTTATGACGAACCATATCTTCGTCAATTAGTTTTTGAACCAAAGCTTCGACTTCATCGTCAGTATGTGCAACCAAACAAGCCATTTAAAAAAGTTTTTTTTATATTTAATGAAAATAAAACGTTATAATATGCCCGACTATCGATCGATGAGACGAACGAGTTCGACCACGACCTCTCGGTGATCGACAATGGCACTACAAGGCCGACAGACGTCGACCTAGTCGGCCGACCTTGTTGTAGCGAGTAACCTTACGTATGATAGGCCAAATTTGAAGTATTTTTCGCCAACCTCAAGTCAGATTTCCTCTAAGCGGATAGTCCATATTAATTGATGTTAATCAATATTAGTCGATATTTTCTCTAAGTTATTTTCGCCAACAAAGTTAAAAATTTTATCCAACATAAATCTTTACAAAATATTAATCGATATTAATCCATAATGAAATTTTTTTATGTAAAAACCCGTGCATACTTATTATCTGTACTTATATCACAATCACAAAACATTAAGCACGGGCAAATTCTTATGTCTGTATAGTAAACTAAAATTTTAAAATAAATTTAATTAATGTGTAAACTCCGTGCATGCGTAATACTTATAACTAGCATGGCCAACGTCTGTCTAGCAGAGTTGGTCATGGGGCTCTTCTTCATGCGAAAGGTCTCAAGTTCGAGTCTCTGCATGGTGGTTTTCTCCTGTAAACGAATGAGAGTGAGCTCCCACTAATTACACTAACTATATCTTTACTAACTCACCCGTTTAAAAAAAAAAACTTATAACTGGTATGATTTCTAAACGATAAAGTTTTTATAAAAGACCACAAATAGTTTTATTAAAGTTGTAAAATGGGCCAATATTTATAAAGCAAGCCCATATTAGACACTTGGGCCTCACTTCACATCCAGTAGAAACCCTACCTATATCACTCACCCTCTATAACACCATTTCCAAACCCTAATCCCCACCACAACATCAGAGCGGCGCAAGGTAAGAAAAACAAAAACAAAAATGGTGAAGTTTCTCAAACCCAACAAAGCCGTGGTGGTTCTCAACGGCCGCTTCGCTGGCCGCAAAGCCGTGATCGTGAAGCAGTTCGATGAAGGAACACGTGACCGTCCATACGGCCACTGTTTGGTAGCAGGCATTTCAAAGTATCCAAAGAAAGTCATCCGCAAAGACTCTGCTAAGAAAACTGCTAAGAAGTCACGTGTCAAGGCTTTCATCAAGCTGGTGAACTACAATCACATTATGCCCACTAGGTACACACTTGATGTTGATTTGAAAGATGTGGTTACTGTTGATGTGCTTACGTCACATGATAAGAAGGTGACTGCGTGTAAGGAGGCTAAGAAGAAGCTTGAAGAGAGGTTTAAGACTGGGAAGAACAGGTGGTTTTTCTCCAAGCTTCGTTTCTGAGAAAGGGGAGTGTTTGGGATCTTGTTTAAGGTTTTGAAGTGGTTTTTGATTTATGTTATTTAGGTTATTATGGATTATGGATTGTCATTGTTATGTTAAGACCCTGGTTTATGTTAGTCTAATATGTTTTGATATGATATTGGTTTGTGTTAGCGAATTGATATACATTTCGTTATTTTGGCGGTTTAAATGTTGGAATTTTAGTTACTTTATTCTGAGATGGTAGTCGCAGTAGCATTAATACTAGTTGCTGTCTGTTTACTTTTGTTTTGATTTGATTGTTTGCGCTTTGTTTTGGAGGATTATTTGTTGGAATTGTTTACTTCATCGATACTGATAAGCTTTGTTTTTCAAGAGGAGGGAGTGTTTGGGATATTGGTTAGGGTTTTGTCGTATTTGCTGTAGTTTATGGATTAGTTTTGTTAAGACTGATTTATGTTAGTTTACTTTTGTTTTGATGTTTTGTTTGTGCGTTGTTTTGGTTTTTAATTAGTTATATTATTACCTTGTCTAATTTTAGGATTATGGTTAAGTGTTTTATTTAGTTGCAGTTAACTCTAGTTGATAAGCGTTTCATTAGTTCGAAGCAATTGTTGGAATTTTGTTAGGTTCCTTTGAATTGGGATTGTAGTTTTTGATTAGTTTGGCATATGTTAGCGTTATTATAAGAGAAATTGTTAAAGTTTCATGTTTGTGTGTTGAGTTGGCTCAGCGACTGCATGAGAATGGTCATTATTGATTTGCATTAGCGAATTGATATACATTTCTTAGTTTGGAGGATTATTCTGTTCGAGTTTATTGTTTTCTGATTTTTTTGTTGGTAGTTTAGTTATAGTCTTTTAGTTTTTTGAGTATTATGTTTCTGGCTTTGTGTGTCTTTTATGTCTGAATGTTAATGGATGTCTCTTTTAGGATTAGGCTTATAGATTCATTGATTTGGTCTAGTTACTGTTTGAGTTCTGATTTGTTTAAATTTAAGTAGGATATTACTTAAATTGACGGTCACTGGGGTTAATTTGAATAGAATGTATTATTAGTTGGCACTAATTGGTAGGCTGTGTTTTAAGACATTTTATATGTTGGCTGAGAAGTGACATTGTGTTCGAGTTTTTTTTATATGGCGAAGCAAACAATAATTTTTTGGATGTTATGATTTAGATAATTGTGAGTAAAGCTTTTTTCAGATTGATCTTTTAACTGCAACTTGTGAGGTTCTCCTAATTTGCTGCGAACAAGAATGATTTGGACTTTTTGACTGAGTCTAAGTTTTAAACTTACTGATTGCACTTTTCATTTGTTATATATATTTTTTTAAAGTTGAGAGATTTGCGTTTTGCGAGTCATTGTACATTTTGTGGTTTGGTTTTTGTTTAGTCGATTGCTTGATTGTCACTTGTCTTTTGGTTTGGTTTTCTTGCTGAATGAACCTTGCTGTAATGGATACCCTGTATGATTTTTTCAACTCATTGTAGCATTAGGCTGCTTGGTAATGTTTGACGACTGATGTTCATGTTTGTGCATTGAGACTGATGGGTCATTTTTTGTATACGTCATAATTGGTTTGAAATTGTAGGATTGTGTTTTTAACTTCCAGAACACAGTTTTACTTCATAAAATCCAGGGTAAATTGTTTTCATTTCAGTCTTTCTGTTTTGATTAAGGCTATCGTCATAGTTATATGATTTGTTTAGTTCTTGTTGTGCATTGATCTAGTTTGTGGTGTTTTAATTGTTGTGGCTGTTATGATTTGCTCAACTCATTGTGGAGTTAGGTCTTCTGTTACTGTTTAATGTTCTTGGTTTAGCTGTGCTTTGATATGGTAAGTTGCTGTTTGAAACTGTGATGATTGGTTTGAGTTTCTCAGTGATCAATTATGAACATTCCTTGCCAGAGGAAACACATTATTAAATTTGGACTCTGTTTGTTTTACTAGTAAATATCAACTACGAGTAGTATATTGTGGCGTGGTGCATTGTTCTATTAGTTTGTTGTCTCGATAGGATGAGCTTATAGGCTTATGTTGGTTGATGAGTCTTATTCGTACCTGGTTATCTGGTTGGTTGCTATTAAAATTCAATGGCGTTACATTTATCGACTTGATATTTTGGTTGCAAAGTGACATAACCATATTGTTATATGAGGGAATCACTGTGAGTCTAGCAAGTCCAAACTGAAATCCGCAATGCAGACTATAACTTAGGGCTGAATGATTGAATCGGATTAAAGATGAGAAAAGATCATAACTCTTCGTATGCTTAAAACATACATTTTTAGTGATGTTAAAGCCAAGTTTCAAAAGCAAGGATCATGTCAAATCACCTGATTGAACCATTAGTGTAGTTTAGTTATGACAATAAATACACCCTATAATTGTGATTCACATTCACTAGCTAGCTATGGAATTGTGTTCTAGTAGTATTTTTTTTATTAATGTATGAAAACCAGAAAACGTAGAGATCTAGTATACAAGCTGTTTTGTAAAGTGGTATTGGATGTTGAAAAAGTAAACATAATTTTCATTATTTTACAAGCAACACTTTATAAACGAAGACGCAACTAGAAAAACAAACAAATATGTCTTAAACGTTATCAACTTGATAGCTCAACCTTTGCATGTTGTCAATAAGTTATTTAGGAGTATGTAATTGGCTGGTTTGTTAAAAAATTTACCCATCCTCCTCAAAGTAACTGTTCATCGACAGAGAACAAAGTTTAAAAAAAGTATCATCATAATAATCTTATCCTTGATTAATTAACAAGAAGCATTACCCGCGCGTTGCTGCGGGGCGTTAATTTTTCGCGCGTTGTTGCGAGACATTAATTTTTTTATTATTTTTTTTGTATTTTGTGTGGGTTTATTTTTTCGGTCTCATGTTTAATAGTTTTTTTTTCTTATATGAGCTTATGTGTTGAGCATCATGTTTAAAAGTTTCTTTTTTTGGCTATATGAGTTTTTTTAATATAATTTTATGGGATTTGGGTAAATATGTGTCATATAATTGGGCTTATGCTTTTTAGTGGCGTAAAACGACACCGTTTAATGCAATCTAGAGTTGTACGTTTGTGACCCAATCGATTATTTTAAAGTTATTAGGTATCGAAGATGTTTCCGCGAATATTTTTTTATCTGAATAAATCGGTACTTTTGTAATATTCTTTTTTTTCCTCATATTTTGTGCCAACAAAATAAAAAAAACCAATTGGGCCGGCCCAAAGTGGGAGCCCAACAAAAAGGTACTAAATGGGCCGGCTGAAACGACGATGTTTCAACCGCCCTTTAGTATATGTATATAACAAGCAAGATTACCCGCGCGTTGCTGCGGGCGTTAATTTTTCGCGCGTTGTTGCGGGGCATTATTTTTTTCTTTTATTTTTTTTGGTCGGGTTTATTTTTTCGGTCTCATGTTTAATAGTTTGTTTTTTTTCTTATATTAAATGACAATCGCGCGTTACCGCGAGGCATTTTTTTTCTTATTGTATTTTGTGTGGGTTTATTTTTTCGGTCTCATAACATCACGCCATTGTAGCTAGCAATGTAGCTACAGTGCTTTAAGATGAAAAGTAACTGACATCTCTAATGATATATAGTATAATGCCCGATATAGGGTTTTTTTTTTTTTTCAATAAAGGGGAATTTTTTTTTGACCCATGCCGATAGAAAGTCGTAAATAGTTAAAAATGAGAGTACGTCCCGTAATTTTTTTTCTTATTTTTGGCGAAAGAAGGGGGAGGATTATAAAGTTTTTTTTGCCGATGAACAGTAACCACCGGGCCGGGCCGATGTGGACTACACTGTTCATTGATGAACAGTATACTCCGAACACTGTTCACGTACACTGTTCATTTGCACATCTCTAGTGATATATTACTGTTCATTTGCACATCTCTAATGATATACTTCCTCCGTCCCACATTAAGTGTCCACTTGACTTTTTCAAAGTCTTTTTTCTTCAACTTTGACCTTAATGATTTCTTCTTATGTTATATGATACTTGATGCAAGATATATGAATGGATAGAGTTTTGAATATATTTTTCGTTGGTAGAATTTTCGTTCAATATTATATAAGACAAACAAAAATATTTATGGTCAAAGTTGAGGAAAAAAGACTTAAAATATTCCATTGTGGACACTTAATATGGGACGGAGGGAGTATATAGTAATAAGATGCTTAATTATGTAAAAAACTCATTTTAAATAGATAATTTTTGAAGTTCTCTCATTTACATGTAGTAGCTTACAAAATTTATTATGTATTCCTTCTGTACATATAAAAAATTGGAGCAGCTCAATAAAAAAAGCACCACTCACATGTTCTCTCTTGAGATGTTTTGTTCACGTTACGTTTATATAATAAAAGGTCGGGTTGATTAGAAATAAAAAAAAAACCCAAAAAAAAGAGCCACGCTACCGGGCCTGAGTGAGCCCAACTGGATATTGTTAACCCAACACTGTAGCTACTGCAGGTTGATTCTTAGTATATATGTTAATGTTAATTTATAATATTTAATCTTAAGTAAAAATAATATGATAAACTTGTGATAAAAAATGATAGTTAGTTTGAAACAAGCCAAAAAGAAAAGAGCCCAAAATAAAACGTGTACAATAAATTTGAGACGAAAAGAGTAAATTTTTTTGGGCTTTAGAAGTATAGAGAGGTTTTTGGCTATGTTTGGCGACACGTAGCAATAAGCATTACTAATAGCGGTTAGCAGTTGGCAATAACTGTTTGTTTAAAAACGTGTTTGGTAACGTAGCTGTAAGTAAAATAATAAAGTGTAAAACAAGCAAATGCTTACCGCTTGTCGCTTCTTCAAGAAACATTTAAGACTGGAGCAGTTGAGAATGTTTCAAACGCTTGTTGAAGTGTTGCCAAACAAACAAATGCTTATCACTTGTCGTTCATAAACACTCCATAATGCTCCAAAACGCTTCTTGCCAAACACAACATTGTGTGCATGGCCGTCTCGTGGTTTTCGGTGGTCCTACGCAATAGTAGCAAAAAGGCTCCATAACATTTGTAAATTAAAAAGAAGTTGCACATAAACTTATATTATATGGGTCATATATGTTTAATATTAAACGTATTTATATGCAAAACTAATGAAAATGTAGCTCCATTTAAGTAGAGGTTTTGTGCGACTGCACCTCTTGCACACCCTTCCGAAACTCCTCTGATTGGGTGAATACAAATAGATATAAGATTGTTCGAAGCAATTATTATTTCCTTTTTGTCTAGCAATTAAATGCTAATCAAGGGTTTGACAATGGCAAGTTTTTAGACCTCGAGACTTTGAAAGATTTGTGCATAATGAAAGAGGGGCCTATACATAAAGCCTTTATGCTATGGTTACGTGAAATTACATTCGAAGCTAGTGCAATAACTCTCTGGAAAAAGTCCAGAGTAGATGATCTAATAGTATATAGTTTCAACCTTTCGTAAATTATTACAACACCGTTTTAGACCAAGCTAGCCTCTAGCTAAAACTATTTTTTTAGAGATATAACAATAATAGTAATATTTATTTATGCTATGAACAAATCTACTTGAAAAATATTTTATATTGCTAAAACTAAAAATATTAGTTATTACCTTTTCTACAAGTATCAAGTATATTTATGACGCACTAAAAAGAATCGACCATATAGCGTGGTCCAAAGTCTAACACATTCGGTATAAGTTGTAGTTCTATAGGGAGTGTTTGTCATTAACCTGATTCAAGTCATTTTCAAGTTCAATATTGGAAAACTATAACGTTTACAAGAAATGCATAGTTGTATGTATGTGTTCGTCCTGGTAAATCTATGGTAAAACAATTGAAATTCATAGTTGTCATTAAAGTTTAGAAAAATGTTTGTAAGAATATGTTTAGTTAGTTTCCTGACCATGATAAGTAAGTGGATGGTAGCAGGGCCGTCTCTAAATTTCTAAAAATTTTGAAGGTCCTGAGCGAAATTACATAATAAGACTTTTCGCGAAGAATTTGTTATATATAAAATGTCATTGTTTATAAGATATAATGCAAATTAGTTATTTAAACGTTTAACATATTATTAAGGTGACAATTTTTGAGGCCCCTAAAGTTTTTGAGGCCCTGTGCGGTCGCCTACCCTGCACACCCTCAAAGACGGCCCTGGATGGTAGATTTAGGTCATGTTTCTTTACAACAAACTTAGTTTAATAAGATTATAATGTTACTCGTGCAAAACAGCGGTTTTGAGGACATTGAAAATTAAAAAATAAAAATTAATAAAAATATATCAAAATAGATATTGAATTAAAGAACATAAAAATTTAGAAAATATGGTGAAATTAAATATAAAAAATAAATAGATAAAAAAATGTTTCAGTTTAAAAATAAAGATGTTTTTTAATTAAGAAGTGACACATGTCACTTTAAAATGTGTTTATCTAAAATAAGATGAATGATCAAAATTACACATAACAAAAAGTTGTTACATAAAATAAAATGAGATAGATGTGTTTGTTGTTAAAAATAGATATTTTCATAAAAAGAAAGAAAAAAGTCTGAATTTTCAGTCTTTCTAAATATATAAGTGTCCCAAATAATTTATAATGTAGTATAGATATAGATAACTATAGTCACAACTGAAACATACCTCACATAAATCTAAATATACCTTACAAAAATCATTTAATAAAAACACACACATACAACAACCTCACATGACTCGATCGAGCAATCGACCGAGTCTTGCATTATTTTCCCATGACCGCAGTTGTGTGGGGTGACCGTAATAAAGGAGGACTCGGTCATGATGCACATGACTTGGTCGTGAGTCACCCTATTACGAGTGGCCTGACAACCAGATAACTTTTAGAGTGAGAAGATACATATAACACATGTTTATGTATTTAGTCATATGTATGTTAGTAATGCCGATTACTGCTTTTAAATTTACTGTAACTTCACTTCATAGTTATAACTTATAACTCGTATATTGCCTTTGTTAATTGTTCAAAAGATGCTAACATGTCATTCAAACGTTCTAAACATATTCATAATAATGTAAGCTTGCTAATCTTAACGTCTATGCTCAAACACTTTACAACAACTCATTAATAACTATCGCAAAAATATCACACAAAATTTGTCTCATTAGACTTTTTCAAGAAATCGATCAAATCCAATACTCAGTCTCAAATCCAACACGTTCGTTCTAAACCACTTTCATCATGTGTAATCGTTTTCGTAAACCTAACATATCGAAAAGTACCCGTATAGTCGGTTCGGGTCGGGTCACGTATTGAATCATTACTTTTTAAGCCCACTTATTAAAACCAGCCCATTTAAACAAAGTAACACTCTACTCCCTTTATGAGTTAAGATCAATATAGACCCAACATTTGTCATAGACCCAATGAACCAATCTTAGCCACTCATTTTTTTTATCAAAAA
>BQNB010143519.1:4565-16982 GCA_026074375.1 Tanacetum coccineum | reverse complement strand
ACTACGATGATGATGATGACGAGGAACGTTCTATTCCCTTAAAAGATATTATTATTTCTGGACTTCCTTCGTGTGTTGCAATCACACCCGTTTTATCAACCGAGGAGCCCATTGACTCTCTCATAATGGATGATGAGCATCTTGACACTATTCTGGCAACGGAATTGGATGAAGTAATAAAGTTTAGTGTTGAGAACCTTGTCTAAATCCTAAGTGAGTCCAAGGGTATTCCTGACAAAATGTGTGATGTACCTTTTCGTGATAATTCTCCGCCTCTTGACATTTTAAAAGATCAATTTGAGAATTTCTCCGATTCTAACGATGATTCTACTTCGATTGATGACTATTCTTTCTCTATTGACGACATCGATTATGTTGAGGCATCACCTCCCGATTCTGAGCTCGTCAGCTTAGAGGAGGTGAATGATTTTCACACGGAAGATGGAGAGATTAAGGACGATATTCTTCGTAAAAAAATATCGAAAATCAATCTTCTCATTGCTAAGATCGATCGAAGCATTAGATACTAATCTAACTCCATCTTCTGATTTTGTGACCAAGTCTCCCTCCACATTTCCTAACTCTTTCTTGGAGGAGACTAACACCTTTGATAATTCTATACCCGAATCTAAAACTTTCTGCTTTGATTTGGAAGAGAATAGTAGTGGCAGTACCACTACTCGTTCTGATTATTCTCTTCCGGGTTATGAAGCTTTCTATTTTGATGACGATCATATTGAAGAGAAGAGTAGTGGCAGTACCACTACTCATTCTGATATTTCTCTTTCTAAATATGATTCGTTTATCTTTGATCTTTTGAATGATCCGTTTCCTCCTGCCGATAGGAGTGACTTTTATCATGTGGAGTTCGCCGATGAACTCGCTCACATCATATCTCCACCGGAGTATGATAGCTTCTATTTTAAGAGTGAGCCCAATCCGGGTGAGTTGACTAGTATTGTTGACTCCGGGATTCGTGAGAACGTTCTTTCTACGACAAATGTGAATTTACCATTCGAGGATGACCAATCTCCTCTCTTGGCACATGTTGTATGGATCTTTCTTCCTTTTCTCACGTATCCCGTTACTCCACCATATCTTCTCTCTTGCGGGAATGAAGATACCATTTTTGACCCTAGCATCTCCGTTTATCATTCTTTTATGCCGAGTGTATCTCATCGGAGTAGAACTTTCATGAAATTCAATGTTTATCCAAACAACTTGAATGAAAGTACGATGGAGATTTTATCTTCCACTTGCTCCCCCATGGACTAATGAATTCGGGGTCGAGTCGAGCTTGTGACTTGGTTAACAAAAATAAGGCGCTTCGTGGGTGGTAACCCATGCTTATCCTAGTAGTAGTATTAATAAATAAGTGTGTTGTGAGGAGGCTTGCCTCTTCCTTTCTCGTGTTTTGTATTTTTTTGTTGTTTGTCCAGGATTGCCCGGATTTTTGAAGCCTCTCGTGCTCGCGGTTTTGTCCTTTGATCACTCGAGCTTCACATCCTCAGCTTCATTTGGGAATCCAATATCCTAATCTTATCGACTAACGTTTATCTTTAGAATAATTCATAAACGGCTTTAGTATGACGTAGGTACCCCTTAAAACATTGAGGACAATGTTTCGTTCTAGTATGGGGGATCTTCGATTTGATTGTGCCTGCAGTCGTTGTTTTCATGTAATCCCGTTTTTACCACCAAAATACCAAAAAAATGAAAAAATTTTATAAACACCTCATGACTCTCTAGCATCCATTTAATTCACTCGAGTCAACATACAAATACATACATATATAGCTACAACATACCCTAAAAGTCAGAATTACTTTTTTATCCATAATAAATCTTATAACAAAACACAAAACCAAACCTTAGGCAAGTATAACACTCTGCAATGAAAGTAAATACAATTCGTATGCATGCTAACATATATGGCAGATCCCATATCAAAAAAATTTTGTGTGTATATATTATGCATGATAATCCATTTGTATGCATTATCCTATATGCACATGCTATACATGTATTTGAGATATACACAATAATGATTCTCTTTTCTCCTATGTGTCACGATCATCCCTTATGGGATCTGATCGACATACGACAACTAACAAACCTACTCCAAGGGTTTTGGTTTCCTGGTTCTACCCTAGTTTGACAACTAAAAAACACATCTAGATGGGTTTTTGGATCGAAGTAAAGAAAGCATAACACCATCAGTGTTGTGAGTTCTTAAAGTTACGACTAGTGGCATTGTTCGTACAGTTTGAACGTGTTGTGTGAGAAAGCCGTATGATGTGGTACAATAACCACTTTGGATTTTCAAGATCAAGGAGGTAAGTAAACTTCAATTTTTGTCTGTTAGTCCATAGCAATGCACAACGACTAATCCATACCACTGCGTACTCGAAAGGTTAATGGTTTAACTAGTTGATAAATCCCAAAAGGGAACACCTTATGGATGCACTTGAAAAAGAAATGAACCCATGAAAATGGCTTTATAAATGAACATCCTGCAACAAATAAAGTAGACCCCCCCCCCCCAACCTTGGTGGGGCACCCACTGGCGCCCCCCCCCCCTGATTCAAGTATCTGCTTCCCCGAAAGTCCATTCTTGTTTGTCGGCGGGGGGGGGGGGGGGGGGCGGGGGCGGGTTGGGAGGAGGGGGTTGGGGGGGGTGTGGGGTGGTTGGGGGGGTGGGTTTTTATATGTGGTTGTGGGGGTATGATGGTTTTGCAGTCGAGGGTTTTCTGATTTGGGGGCTTATGGGTTGTAGGGGTTGATGTGAGATATAGTGTGAATTTTAAAATGGTATAATTGTATTTTTGTTGACATATTAACCGATAAGATCGTTTTATAAATTTTGCATAGATGTGCCTCGAGTACTCACTGAATTTACTCCTAAAGAAGGAATCTTACCAAGATTTACTCAGAAAAAAAACGAAAAAAAAAAAAACAAAATTGGCAGTAAAATTAACGACACACAACAACCGATTTAATAATCAACAAACAAAACCACACAACCACCCGGATAATCCAACCCCCCACGTCTCATGCCCCCCCCCTGACCGCCCCCCATACCCAACGGTTTACCCCCCTCCCCCCCCCCCCCCACCGCCCCCCCCCCTCCCCCCCCCAAGTCTCCCCTGACAGCCCTGCCGCCCCCCCCCCCCCACTCAATGTTTCCCCCCTGCCCCACCCCCGCTCCCCCCCCCCCCTTACGTGGGAACCTTGGGGGTCAAAAATTCGCTCCCCCCCCCTTTTCCCCCCCGCACCCCCCCACCTTCCCGATCTTTTTGTTCCGCTTTTTCCGCCCCCCCGGTTCCCCTTGTCACCACGGGCCTGAAATATCCCCCCCCCCTAAAAACCCCGATACCCCCCACCCTATACCCCCTGGATTTATACCCCTTCCAATCATACTGCCGTCCGCTTCCCCCCCGAGACCTCTCCCCCCCCCATCCCCCACCCCCCCGCCCCCCCCCCCCCCCCCATCGCCCCCCGCATACCCCCCATCCCCACCCAAACCGCACATACGTCTACCACCAGTTCCACGTTAGGCCAACATTCCACAAACACCCTCACAAGTAAGACACAACCACCCACACAACACCCCAAACCCACAAACTCACTTCTCTACCCCCCCCGCCCTTCTACCACCCCAATCACCCCAAACATGACCATAAATAACGAACAGCAATACCATCAGTACCCCCACCGCCCACAACTTTTAGCCTACTCCCTACCCTTACAGATACGGACGATACAGCACTAAAATACATCATGCATATCAAACATAACGCGGTGAAAACACTAATTGAAAATAACATAACTAAAAAGAACTAGCAATTAACCTTAGGTATCTGATAGGCTAAATTCAATTTCTGATATCACTCATCATTCCCATGTTTCCTTCCACAATTGTGCAGACACCCAATCAATCTATCAAACGAGAAAAATATCAAATAACCGACAGTGTATAAAACAGAAACCATGTTGGAAGATAAAATATATTATATATAACCCAAGATAGGATAAAAGAAGACAACATACTTGGTATGCGTACCCTTGCAATTCCTTAAAATATGCTATTAAGTTTTTTTTTTTTTTTTTTTATATTTTTTTTTTTTTTTATAATTTTTTTTTTTTTTATTATTTTTTATTTTTTAAGACATGTACCACAGTCTTATTCTTAATGAAGAACAGCATGAGGATGACAATCACTTAAACAAACTAATTAGGGTTTATGTATTGATTTTGGGTATGATGGTTAAAAGTGGTTAATTAATGATTCTAGAATATTAATTAGTTGTTATTAGGGTTAATTTTCCTATAGGAAGCAAAGGAGGATCGAGCCTTGAATTCAAGTAGGAGTTTAGTGGCATAATTGAGGTAAGTATATTGACTAAACATGTTAATGTGATCATAATGTGAATTTTATTATGTTATGATTAATTTTATTCAAGGAATTTGTGAATGTATGTAGCTTGGATCCAATGCTAGTAATGTAATGTTAGCATGATTATTTATGCTTGTGAAAGGTATGTAAATTGTGTGAATGTATTCCTTGAATGAGTTACGGCTAGATATCACTAGTCGTAACATAATGAATGGTGTTTATGTCATATACTTACTAAGCGTTTTGCTTACGTATGAGTTTCCAAATGTTTTGTAGGTTCGAGTGGCGTAGATAAGGGTAAGGAGCAGAAATAATTATGGCATAATTGGTTAAGCATTTTGGATTTGGTAAGTAGAAGACCCTCTTTTGGATCAAGGAGTATTGAAGTTGAAGCCCCAAGTGTCCATTGTCATTTTTGGTAAATTTCTTGTATGTTATATGGGTCAATTTCATTTTGGGTCAAACAAGATAGTTAAACGATCATATATGTCATGTGTGGGTTCAATGTTAGTGTCTAATTTGTTTGTCAAGTAATGTTCGAAGGAATATGTATGTATAGCTATAAATCGGTCAAGGAATGTTTAGTAAAGGTTCATGATTTTGTTGTCTAATGAAAGTTAAGAAAGGGAAACTTTGGCGAAGGATGTCGCCAAAGAAGTTAGTTGAATGTAGTTCATGTATTGGATTGAGTCTAGAGAATAGATGTCATATTGTTTTTTTGTATTTTAAGTATTTTGCCCCTGTAAGAAGTTTATGCCGTAACCCAAAAGGTTACACCGTAACATAAAAATAGGGTACGTTCTGAGGTGCCGTAAACTTATGTTTACGCCGCAATATAAAATGAGTCAAAAGTTTACGCCGTAAACTCATGCTTGATGATACATTAGAATGAATAAAAATTTAAAGGATTTATTTCCTAATGAAAAGACTTATTGGTTTTAATTTTGAATATTAAAGGTTATAAGGGTTTTGGATATATCAAATTTGAAAATAAAAATTGTAAAGTAACAACGTGAAGTTCTTTTGGTTGATATTATTAAAAAGCTTTATATTTTTGGTTATTTTTGAGTCAGATATTATTCAAGGGGCGTTTTAACTTGGTATCAGATCCTTGGTCTAAGAGATCTAGGATATCATATTAGGATTCCCTAGACTTAGACTTTTAGGTGCACTAAGAGAGGATAGATGGCATGTGTATAGTTTTTGCGACTTTCGAAAATACATGTGTAGAGCATTTTTATGACAACACTTGGCCACTGTTGTGATAAAAATATGATACATATGTGTAGTCGAAATCATGGAGGTTATACAAAGAATGTCAAAGAGGCTATGACCGACCCTGCATGGATTGAATCAATGCAAGAAGAGCTTCTTCAGTTCAAAAGGCTTGATGTATGGGTGTTAGTTCCTCCTCCGGATAACATAAAACCTCTTACGTTGAAATGGTTATTCAAAAACAAGCATGATGAAGAGAACACGGTCATCCGAAACAAGACTCGTCTGGTTGTGAGAGGGTACCGCCAAGAGGAAGGAATAGATTTCGAAGAATCCTTCGCTCCGGTTGCTAGAATGGAAGCTATCAGGATATTTTTGGCATATGCTGCACACAAATCGTTCACTGTGTTTCAAATGGACGTGAAAACTGCATTCTTGCATGGTACGCTAAAAGAAGACGTGTACGTGTGTCAACCTGAAGGTTTCATCGATGCTGATCATCCAAGCCATGTCTACAAGTTAAAGAAGGCACTATATGGGTTAAAGCAAGCACCAAGGGCATGGTACGATGAATTGTCAATGTTTCTCCTATAGAATCACTTCTTTAAAGGCACCATTGATCCAACGTTGTTTATAAGGAGCTTTGACGACGACATCTTAGTGGTACAGGTCTATGTTGATGATATTATCTTTGGTTCTACACACCCTAGGTATACCCAACTATTTTCTAACCTCATGAAAAGCCGCTTCAAAATGTCGATGATGGGGGAAATGACGTTTTTCCTTGGTTTACAAGTTAACCAATCCCCCTGTGGCATCTTCACAAACCAGTCTAACTACGCGTTAGAAATCCTTAAAAAATATGGAATAACTTGTGATCCCATTGGTACTCCAATGGAGATCAAAGATAAGCTTGACCTAGATCAAAATAGGTCTCCGGTCAACGAAATATCATAGCATGATTGGTGCCCTAATGTATCTTACGTCTAGTAGACCGAACATTGTGCATGCTACTTGTTTATGTGCTCGGTACTAGGCTAAGCTAACCGAGAAACACCTCAAGGAGGTTAAAAGGATCTTTCGTTATCTCCGGGGAACCGTTAATATGGGTCTCTGGTATACGAAGGATTCTAGTTTTGAACTAACCGGATTTTTAGATGCTGATTATGCGGGATGTAAAGACACCTTCAAGAGTACTTCTAGTGGAGCTCAATTCTTAGGCGAAAAGCTAGTTAGATGGTCCTCAAAGAAACAAGACTGTAAGGCGATGTCAACCGCGGAAGCAGAATATGTGTCTCTATCCGCTTGCTGTGCCCAACTACTTTAGATGCAGACACAGTTAACGGATTATGGCTTTTACTTTAACAAGATTCCAATCTAATGTGATTCGAAATCAGCCATAGCCATATCCTGCAACTCGGTCCAATACTCGAGAACAAAACACATCGTTGTCCGCTAGCATTTCATAAAGGAACACGTAGAAAGGGTACGATTAAACTGTATTTTGTCAAGACGGATTACCAACTGGCTGACCTCTTCACCAAAGACCTTCCAGTAGATCGATTCAACTATTTGGTTCGTCGCCTTGGTATGCGCAATTTATCTCCTTAGGAACTTGATCGTCTTGCAAAATCTCAGTAATTCTTTGTATATATATTTTATCAGAAAAACAAAATATAAAAATATAAAACCTATAAAAGCAAAATACAAAATCAAAAAAATTTCAAAAAATACAAAAATAATCTTCTCTGACATGTCTCTCGTCAGTCAATAA
The DNA here is from genome assembly GCA_026074375.1 of Tanacetum coccineum. NCBI lineage: Eukaryota > Viridiplantae > Streptophyta > Magnoliopsida > Asterales > Asteraceae > Tanacetum > Tanacetum coccineum. Next base: position 9,597 of record BQNB010143519.1, on the reverse strand, counting down.
CATTTGCGCACCTAGAAATGTTGATTAATATTAACACGGGTGAATAAATGAAGTTCGAGCGCGAGTTTCAAATGTTTTCAAAACATGTCCTTTCCCTTTTTCTCTACGACTTCTAAGTAAATGTCAGCTTAGGACTCGGTCTCCAAAGAAGGAAAATGTCTATTTATGTACATTTATCCTCAACAACGAGAAGTTCATACCTTCTCGGTCTTGTGCAAAGTCATAAATATTCACAGTCTTAAATGCTCAAGAGAATATCTATGGAAATGATAATTAATACGATAAATCTGACATCATTTTTTGTTGAGCACAATTTTCCAAGACATTTTCACAAAGACAAATTTCAAATTCTTTCAAAATTGTGTGCTCAACACACTCCCACTCCACGTTTTCACTCTATTCTAGAATTGAGGAGGAGTATCATAATTAGTTCATTCTGCATGCACTCCTGTTCTCTCAAGACTTAGTTAGGCTCATATGAATTCCGGACATTAACTTATTTTTAATTCACTAGTTTTCAAAAATTATAACCACATATGCAATTTTTGAGGGGGAGAATAGTGATTAAAATGTGATCAATACGGCTTAATAATGGATACGATCTTCAATCTATAAGTGCGTTCCCAAACCTCGCATGTGCAAAACTCTTTCATAATATGGTGCATATGTGTAGGGGGAGCTTTTTGGTAACTCTGGAAACTCTCAATGTGTCTTAAATGATTTCTCAGACACGTTGACTGATTTTTATCAAAAAAAAATTATGGATCTTCATGGCAATACCCCAAAGACCGACCAACCATTATTTCTTAAGGAGTTATAAGGCGGTTAAGGTTAGGAATATTCGTTCCATGATCCAGCCAAAACCGGAGGGATCTACCCAGGAGCACTCCATTAGATAGAGTAGAAGTCCTAGGTATGATCAAAAAAAGGAGTAAAGTGAGATAGGGAATAGTGCCGACTGAGATGGAGCTAGTACTGGAACAAACCCAACAAGGTACTAGTCATGAAGTCTCGGTAAGCACTGAAGGGGTTGAAAAATGAAAAAGAATTGTAAGGATAAAGGGTGTAAAGAAAGAAGCCCTCCATACAACCTTAGGCAGGCGTCACATATAAAGGGTGTAAACAAAGATGATTATGATATTGAAGAATTGTAAGGATAAAGGATAAAGGATAAAGGGTGTAAACAAAGATGATTATGATATTGAAGACAAGGCATCATAGACCCAGTGATGCAATGCACAACCCTCCCTAGCCACTCAGAATCTATCAAAAGATTTTTGTTTCATTTCTCATGGAGATCAACACGTTGCTATCGGCTTTCTCATTCCGAGATCGTTGATATTAAAAAGGTGGTTCTCGTCCAGCTCTTAGCCTACCGTTTTACAAATATACAAATATGGCTCTTAGAGAGGTCTAGAGCCATCGGAGTTTCATCAATATAATTCTCACTAGGTCTCTATTTCCATTTCATTAAAATGTCGTACATCATTATACAACATTTGGTATCAAAAAGTCCTACGCATTATCCTTGTGATAACTGCCAAAACATCGGAGTGATGCTCTTTAGTAATCACAATCACGATGGAAATCCTACTTGAGCCAACATCAAACAAGCTCTTGGTAGGTGGCTTGCGAGATTCTATATGAATTAAGCTTGTGTCAACTGGATATCGATTTTGGTCCAGTAAATGAATTGATGACTCAATCAGACAGATAGTAACTATTTGATTCACTCTTACCGTGTTGTCTGCTTTGAGATGCTCCGGTAACGAGATCGGCTAGTACAGCTATGAAACCCTGTCAAGGAGATTCTTATGAATTCTACCTAATCATAGGGCGGGTATTTATTTTGGGCTTATATGGGGAAAAATGTGGTTATTATAACCGTATTCGACGAAGTGACAAAAGACCACTTTGTCTCAATGTATGTTTATTCTACTAACCTTTACTTGCGGTTTCCCAACAGTAGCCATCTTTCTAGTTCCATGAATATGTCAAGATTCAAGGACCAAGCATCAATCGACACGATTTAAATTGATGAAAGGCGTAAGCACATTGTTTTAAAGTCTTCCGCAATCACTATGGATGTACATACACTCAAAGTCTTCCGCAATCTCTGATGTACAACACTCTCCAAATGGATCATTTTTGACAAGATTACCGAACAATAACAAAGATATATCTCACAAATTGATCAAGTACCATTCCTACCATGATGTGGTACAAGTAATCATGTTAAAGAAAATGTTGAGGGAGATTGTTAGCAAGCTTTCAAGACCTTGAGCATGAGGGTGGAGACACAAGATCGCAAGGCGGCATAAAGATTCAAGGATAAAGATTTAGAGATCTAAACTGTCAAGACAAATCAAGGCCAAAGACCACGATATCAGTATTTTGTCAAAGCATATCACATTAAAGATCAAGATCCATGATCACAAGCATGCAAAAGGAACTTCAAAAAAATTCCCAAGACAACAAGGTTCTAAGACTAAAGAACGAAACAAGAAGTGAAGCCTTATGCGCAATGACCATCCCTTAGGGGGAGATTGTTAGACCTAGGTTTATGTGAAGTGATGGTCATTAAGACTCCCGAACCTTGTATTAGTCTAGTTAATGTTCCTGAGAATTCTATAATGCTAATTGGGCCTAGTTACGGGCTTTAAGCCCATTAGATATCAAGCCCGACCTTGGAAGCCCACTTAAACCCAAGGCTATCTCATATACACAACTATATAAAGCCCTCTTCAAGTGTGGAGAGGGTGTTGCTCATTTTTCCATCTTTTAGTAAAGTAACCATTTTCTTTGCTTTATTTTCTCTCTCTAAAACTCCTCTCTCTCTCTCTAAACTTCTAGCAATTTGTGTGTTCTTGATTGTGAATTGATAAGCTAACAGGTTTTAAACTTGATATCTTAAGGTTTCTCGTTTAGTTTACCTATGACCTTTTCTAATGGATGATCTTTAGTTACTTTGATGTTTATTATATCTTTGTTTAATGGTCTATTTTTCTTGTCTTCTATTTCTTCTATTTGGTTTTCAATAATTTGACTTTTGATTATATCATCATCTACTAAAGGTGATGATTTAGGAGGAGGACTTTCGTTGAATCTTACATTTAAAGATTCTTCGATTCTCATGGTTTCTTTGTTTAGGATTATACATGCTTTACTATTGGGAGAATGGCTAAGAAAGACGCATTCGGTTGATATAGGATCGAATTTAGTGAGATAGGCTTTAGCATTAAGAAGAAAGCATTTGCTACCGAAAACTTTAAAATACTCTAACAAAGGCTTTTTACCTTTGAAAAGCTCGTAAGGAGTTTTTTCCAGGAAATGCCTAATTAAATTCTTTTTAAGATATAGGTGGAGGTATCAACGTCATTATACCAAAAATTTTGAGGGATAGATTGTTCATTAAGCATAGTGCGACTCATTTCTTGTAAGGTTCTATTTTTATGTTCGACTACACCATTTGATTGAGGAGTTCGTAGAGCCGAAAAGTTGTGAGTGATACCATTAGCATCACAAAAAGCTCCAAATTGAACCTCATTATCAAATTCCTGACCGTGATCCATACGTATTGACACAATGGGGAAACCCTTTTTCACTTGAATTTTCTTGCTTAAGATTTCAAAATAGTCAAATGCTTCATTAGTATGTTTAAAAAATCTAGTCCATGTATATCTTGAATAATCATCGACAATGACCAAACTGTAGTAGTTTCCTCTATAACTTTAGACAACCGATGGTCAAACAAGTCCATATGTAAAATTTCTAAACACTTAGTAGTTGAAACTCCTTCACTTTACTAAATTTGTAACAATAAAATCAATTCAAGAATTATAGCAAAATAGAAAAACAAATCAAATAACTGTAACTGCAAAATTAAATTAAAGATGGATTTTGTAGGTCCTAGGTTTAGGATCTGACTAGCCTTTGTAAGATGATAGATAACTTGGATAAATCCAAATCAACTATATGAGAGACACTGACTATGAAAATCAAGTGTTAATGCGGAATCTTAACACAAGAGTAAAGAAGAAACGATAATACTAATTTGCTATAAAGCTCTATGCTTCTATTGATATTTCTTAAAAACGTTGTTCTTAACATTGTGCCTTAGGGTTCCTCTTATACACAAAGGAAACCCTAATGGGCTTTACAAACGTCAAAGGATAATACATATCCTTTCCTAAGATATCTCCTAAGATATCTCTAAGATAACTATTACTATTCTGTTTCATAAACAGACTTAACTATAAACAGAATTAACTATGACCAGTACTAACTTTAGTACTGCTAAGACTACCAGTACTAACTTAGTACTACCAGACTTAACTTAGTACTGCCAGTATTAACTTAATACTAACAGAACTAACTATTACTATCAGACTTAACTGTTATACTACCAGTATTAAGTCTGTTACAATCTATTTTCCCAACAATCCTCCCCTAACTTGATCTTCACTTGTGAACTTCAAGTTCCTTCAAAACATTCTTGATCTTTACTTTAAATACTTTAAGCTTCCTGAGGATGTTGTAAATAGAATTCTTCAAGTTGTTCTTGATCTGCAACACTTCAAGTCTTCTCTTGTTATCTTTGCAGCAACTATTCTTCAAAGCTCTTCAGCAATCCATCATATCAGCAACATTGACAATTTTGTACATCAAATCATAGAGTTTCAGTCTATTCTCATCACTTCCAGGTGTGTTAACTCCTGTGAGAGGTGAATCATTGAAAATTTTAAATGGATTTGATGTCTCTTTACCAGTTAGCCATTCACTCTGGAGTAGTCAGTCCTTTGGCACCTAGAAAAGGTAAATTCCATGGTGGATTGATAACCATGTCAACTCTTTGTACATGAAACTTGGTGAGTTGATATACCATCCACTTTTTGGTAAAGTGTCAACCATCTAATATGGATTTGCAATTTGTCTTTACCATAAGCCATAATCTTATGGACTAGTTATGGTTTTTCCACAGCCTTTACCACAAGCCATAAACTTGTGGGCTAGCCAACTCTTCACTTAGACA
>BQNB010143518.1:0-16982 GCA_026074375.1 Tanacetum coccineum | reverse complement strand
GAAGATAAGACTCGGTATCAAAACGATTAATTTTTAGAGTAGAATCGAGGTCTTCATTATGAATCGGATTAAACTCACTCGAAATGATTTCCTCGTCAAGATCAAAAAGAGGGTTCGAGTAAGTTTTAAAACTTATTTGGTGAATAACCTCCTCATGACTTGACTCGTCATCACTAAAGGTAGAATCGTCGAAGAGAGGATTAAAAAACGTTGAAAAATTTGTCGTTTGAGAATCATCACCATCGGGCACATCACACTCACTTTCGATGTCGAAAAAAAAATCCTCGGACTCACTTGGGATTGGGACAAGGTTCTCATCACTAGACTTCTCCTTTTCAGGAATAGTGCTAAGATGCTCGTCCCCCATACTTAGAGAGTTATCGGGTTCCATAGTCGGTAAGACGGGTGTGATTGCAATAATATCGTCCTCGTCATCATCATTTCAAATGGGAATCTTCCAATATCGAGCCTTAGCCACTTGCTCTTCCGCAATTCGCTTCTCTTCTTGCTCTTTCTTTTGCCGAATATTATCACTCCAAGCTTGAAAAGCAATTCGTAATTCTTCCATACTTTTTTCAAGAGGAGTTTGATGAATGACAGGATGTTGCGGGGGTTGAAAATGGTCAAAACCAAAAGAATTAGAATTATAGCAAAAATTTGGCTCATAATAATTTTCATTCATTGGTTGACATTGGTATGTCTCATGAGGACCCCCGCAATTTTCACAACTAAGATATTGTTGTTGAAAATTTGGTGAATTTTGTGGAGGGTGGTTTGAAAAATTTGGAGAATCGTTAAAAGAGTACGGAGTTGAAAAATTGATTGGTGTTCCTTTTCCATAAGTACAATAAAAACAAACTCCATCATATTGATTGCAACCACACCGTTGGCACGTACAATAAAGATATTGTTGTTGAAAACTTGGCGAAGTTTGTGGGAACTCATCAAAGTTTTGATTGTAGCATGGTTCCGGATTAGAGATAATCGGAACTTGCGGTGGACAATTGTAACCATAATGAGCACCGTTCCCACAAGACTCACAAGTACATCGTTGACAAAAGAAACCGTCTAACGAATCGCCGCACCCGTAACAACAATTTTGGGTGATTTGTGGAGGACTTTGTGAAGAATTTTGTGCAAAATTTTCACCGGGGTCTTGATTTTCGACAATTGGTTCTTGAGGCGTATCAACAAAGTTAGTATTATCATTGGATGACTCGGAAGAGTGAGTTTGGGTTTGTTGAGGTGGGTTGAGAAGATTTTTGAAAGATTCATTTTCATCACAACTTGTAAAACAAACTTCATTCAAACACTTTCGCACAAAAGCACAAGGTCGACATACTAGACCATCAACCGGGTTTCCATAATTGGGACAATTCGGAAGGGATTGTTTAGACGAATCGGGTGTTTCATTAGGATCACGAACAAAAGTGTCAACGGAACAACAATGATCTTTATTATACAAAGCTCCACAAGACGAACATTCTTTAAATCCATACATGATGATAGAATTAAAGAGGGATAAAGAATTAAACAAAATGGGGTTAAGAAGAATATTTTTGGATTTTTATGTATCTTAAACAAGAAAATATTTTTGGGACCGATAATCGAACAAGTGTACGGTAGCTCTTTAGAAAATGCACAAAGAAGCGGAGGAGCGGGTAAGCGAGAAGCTATTAAAAACCTTCTCCTTTCGAGTCGAAGTTCGTAGGATCGACCCTCCTTATACCTATCTTGTAGTTTGTAATCTAAAGGTGAGCCGAATTCACAAGTGACACAACGGTTGATTTTGTTGTTTTTCGATTTTTTTTGGAATTTTTGATTACTTGATAAAAAATAAAATATATTCACAAAGGAAAGCGATAACTTCACGGGGAACTAATCTTCAAACAAAATACGATAATCGTTTCACACCTACCCGGCAGCGGCGCCAAAAATTGATTTACTTAAAATAACTCCTTTAGTATATATAAATATATATATATAATCAATATAAATATATAATAAGAAGAATTATCTCAAAAATATCGATAATAGAGAGAGAAGTATTCCAAGAGGTTTTCAAAATGATAAATACTTTTACCCAAAGTAAATCCCTAAAAACCTTTTCGGGTCGTGTCCCGACGAGGTGCGAATTTGAAAATCGAGGTAACGTTTGTGGAACAATGTTTGAATATCACAAATTTGATTTGGTTTTCTATTTCTACAACTAAAATGCTAAAACAAGTAAAGGCACACTAAAAACGATAAGCAATTAAAGCTAAAACACTAAAAATGAGAACGGGATTCAAATCCCGTTCTTTAAAAAACCAAATTCTAAAATTTTAACCCTACAAATGAAAATTTAATTTTTATAAATCCTAAATGATAAAAAAAAATTTAAAAAAGAATTATATTTTTTTGACTTTTATTTAATTTATTATGAATTAAAAACAATTTTAATGAAATAAAATGATTAAAAATAGTAAACTACTTTATAAAAATCTAGAAAAATTACAGAAAGTACTTTGAAGAGTAAGGAATGTAAGAAAAATAAATGAAACCAACTGCTAATCTAATAAGCTAGGAAAAAAGCAAAATAAGCTGATAAGCCAAAACTGCCAACACCCCTTATAAAATAAATCTTGCAAACATATATTGAAAAAGTCCCAAGGGCGCGTTGGCAGTAGAGAGGTGTGTTAAGAACAGGGTTGAGGTTGTGGAGGTCACGGGTTCGAGCCTTGCTCACCCATGACTTCCCAATTTCCCTCGTTTTTTTTAAATTTCTTTTTGAAAAAGCTTAATAACTTAAAAATAAGCAACTTTTATGAAATGAATTTTTATAAAAGCTTATGATAAGCTAGAAATAAGCACTTAAAAGTGACAGACTTGGCTTTTGGCTAAAAGGCTAACGGTTTGCCTTTTTTTAAGAACAAATAAGCAACAAGAGAGACAACTAAGCTAAAACACATAAAGCGCTACACCTAATAAGCATTATAGAACAAAAATAAGCAATTAAAAAGAGCTAGACTAAGCTTAAAATGACAGAATCTATTAAAAGGCTTTTAACTTAGAATTCCAAACTGAAAAAGCTCATAAGCTTGAAAAAGCTCTGATCTAAGTTAAATAAACTAAAAAGGATTAAATCTAACCTAATAAGCAGGACTAAACCTAAATAAAGCAACTCCAATAAGCGAATAAGCTCAGAAAAGCAAATAAGCTTTTGGCCAAGATTTTTGACTAAACAGCCTAAGGGGGCCACTTTCCAGCTTATTTTTAAGCTAGTTAGTGGATCCTTATGGCCTAATGGCTTATAGCACCGAAAAGCTAGTCCAACAAGCTATCTAAATCATCAAAGAAAAGAGAGTTTAAAACACAATTAAGCTGTTTAAAAGGCTTATGAAAATGACTGATTACAAAGATTGGTTTCTATCAATTTTTTTATAAAGGACAAAAGGGCTTTTGCAGCCTTGATTTTAAGCTAGTAAAATAAGTTCAAAGTACAAAATAAGCTAAAACAGATAAAGCTTATACTACAAACTACTTATTCTACCAATTTCACAAACTAAAAGTATCACTAACTTATCTAAATTTGAGCTTAAAAATTGACTTCTTTAAAATTAAAACAACACTTGACAGATTTGACCACACTTTTAAAAGACAAAAGTAAACTAGACTGAACTTATCCTACTGCATTATAACATTAAAATCCACACTAAACCAACACTTTAAATCTGTTTTCAAAAGGCTTATCAAATAAGCTATTCTAGAATGTTTTAACACCTCAAATTTAAACACCTTATAGAAAAAACGTTAAAACTCACTTTAAGACTTTGAAAACTTTTAAGAACAGCTTGAACCAACTTAAAAGGGCTTATTAAAGTTGGCAAAGTGACCCAAATAGTTTTAAGACTATTTTTGACCCATTTTCCCTCTTAAACCAAACACCCCCTTAAAATCTCAAAAACCATTTTTAAACTTCAAAAGTTAGAGTTAAGCTGAAATTTATAAAGACAGATTTAAAGCTAAGCAAATAAAAGATAAATAAGAAAAGATTTAGGAAAAATAAGCACTTAATGATAAGTTAGACTAAAAAGCTTATTTTAGGACAGATTCATTGAAACTTGAACTAACTGTTTTAAAACTAAAAACTTAACATCCTAAGCTGGCATTAGACAAAATAAGCATGAATAGGCACAAAATAAGCATGAATAAGCAGATATAAGCAGTAAATAAGCTCTAAAAGAATAAAAGTGAAAGTACCTCTGCCCTTTTGCTCAAAACAAGGACTAAATGCTCAAAAGAGCTTATTCAATAAGCTCCAGCTTATCTTATGATAAGATGGTAAATACCCATAAGCTCTTCCATTGTAAGCTTATCATCCAAAAAGTTAATAACCTTAATCTCGGTTAATGTAACAATACCCTTACTAAAACCTTTTTAAAAAAAACTTAAATGAGTCTAAGAGGATGTATAAGCTTATAAAAGCTTATAAACAGAACTTGTAAACACCAATAAGTTTGATTGCATAAAGCTTAAAAAGGCAAATTTGTATAAACCTTAAAACTAAAATTTCATTAAGTTTAAAAAAAAGATTACAATGCTTGAACTTGAACATACAATAAAAGTAAATGACAAATAAGTAAAATAATTTAAAAACAAGTTTTACACTACTCCTAAATTATACAAAAGTCTTGGCAGGGTGTTTTCCTCGGCGACATGTCTTCGAGGAAGACTTTGACCACATTTGACCATTTTTAACTAACGTGATTAGTGGTAATGACGGTGGGTGATGACGTGTTATATTGTTTCGCCGATGACATGTCCTCGGGGAAACATTTGACCAAAACGTTGACCTTGTTTAGCGTAATTACCCGTGACTGTATCACGGTATTGTTAAACCATATAGTTATGCCAAGATAAAATAACCAAAATAACTGATATATCGTCAAACCGAACGGTGTTAAACTATAAAACCACTTGTCATTTCCAAACTTTCCAGGTGGTTTGGAAGCTTTCAAAACTGCTATTAAGTTTTGTTACGATGTCAAATTCGAGCTAAATTCGTATAATGCTGCTGCACTACGTACGTTGGGCGAACTTAAACAAACAAAGAAGTAAAACATATGAATTACATTACAAATCGATAAATGTTCAAACATTAAAGCATACGAATTACATTACAAATCAATAAAAGTTTAAACACTAAACTATATGAATTACATTACAAATCGATAAAAATTTAAACATTGAAACATATGAATTACATTCGAAATGCTAAGTTGATATGGCTAAATGATAAACTACTCCAACTCAAATTTTCCCATGTCATTGTAAAGCTTGAGAAGTAGTGTAGTTGAATTAAGTGTGTGGTTTGGATGCATATACATTTCTAATGTTTCCTCAAGTACCTTTATCTATCCAATCAAGAGCCTGCAGTTTGAGCACTCTACATTTCTAGAAGGTCCCATATAATTACTTGGAGGTGTTGAAGGCTCTGGAGAATAACTTGGAGTCGTTGAAGATTCAGGAGAAGCGGCCAATAGACGGACTCATTCCTCTTTCCATAAAAAAATTTACATCTAAAATCGTCTTACCGAGGCTGTTAAAGAGCAAAGAAAATAATTTTTAACAACTAACCAAATTATTTATATATTACACAAATAAAAAAAACATGTAATTATTCACCTTTGATAAATGACATGCATAGTATAGTTAACCACAGGTGTGAGGTTGATGTGATTCTCGTAAAACTACATTTCCTTCTCCACAACAACACGTAAAAGCTTCATGTGGCACCATCTTCACAATAATAGTGTGTGTGTATGTGTGTACGTGCGTGTTGGTGGTTAAGTTGTGATGATAAGAGTGTGTGTTATGTGTTGGCGCTTGTTAGGATATAAGTGTATGATGTGTTGGTGGTTGTAAAAGTGTGTAATGTGTTGCTTGTTGTGAGGATAAGATCTACTTTTATGATAAGGATGTGTGATGTTTCCCCGAGGACATGTCCTTCGGAAACACTTAGTCGTTTTGACCAAAAGCTTGACCAAAATACTATGTTGAATTTTTTGGCGATGAGTTTTCCTGCCAACGTTTTCCTGATGACATGTCATCAAGAAACACTTAGTCGTTTTGACCAAATGCTTGACCAAAATACTATGTCGAATTTTTTGGCGGTGAGTTTTCCCACCAACATTTTTCCGAGGACATGTCCTCGGGAAACACTTAGTCATTTTGAACAAAAGCTTGACCAAAATACTATGTCAACTCATGTATAATGAAACCATCTCGACTCCTCCGTTTAACATGTCTTTTATAACGATATCATCTCGAATCATCTGTTTAACATCTCATGTATGACCATACCATCTCGACTCATCCGTTTAACATGTCTTGTATAACGATATCATCTCGACTCATCCGTTTCACATCTCATGTATAGCGATACCATCTCAACTCATCCGTTTTACATGTCTTGTATAATGATACCACCTCGACTCATCCGTTTAGCATCTCATATACAACCATATCATCTCGACTCATTCGTTTAACATCTTATGTATAACCATACCATCTCAAATTATTCGTGTAACATCTCATGTATAACGATATCATCTCGACTCATCCATTTAACATCACATGTATAACCATACCAACTCGACTCCTCCGTTTAACATGTCTTGTATAACGATATCATCTCGAATCATCTGTTTCACATCTCATGTATAATGATACCATCTTGATGTTAGGAGACTAGATTAATGGACCACAAGCCTTGGGCCGAATAACTTAATCCATCCAATCCTCGACTCATTCATTTCACATGTTTGGTATAACGATACTATCTCTACTCATCCATTTTACATCTCATGTATAACCATGTCATCTCGAATCATCCATTTAATATCTCATGTATAACCAAACCATCTTGACTTATCCGTTTAACATCTCATGTATAACGATATCATCTCGACTCATCCATTTAACATGTCTTGTATAACGATGTCATCTCGACTCATCTGTTTAACATGTCTTGTATAACGATGTCATCTCGACTCATCCATTTAACATCTCATGTATAACGATATCATCTCGACTAATCCGTTTAACATTTCATGTATAATGATACATCTCGACTCCTCCGTATAACATCTCATGTATAACCATGCCATCTCAGCTTCTTTGGTTAACATCTCATGTATAACGATATCATCTTTACTCATCTGTTTAACATCTTATGTTAACGATATCATCTCGACTCATCTATTTAACATGTCTTGTATAATGATATCATCTTGATTCATTCATTCAACATCTCATGTATAACGATATCATAGCGACTCATAGTTTAACATCTCATGTATAACGATATTATCTCGATTCATTCGTTTGACATCTCATGTATAACGATACAATTGCGACTCCTCCGTTTCACATCTCGTGTATAACCACACCATCTTGACTCCTCTATTTAACATCTCATGTATAGATATCATATCGACTCATCCGTTTAACATCTCATGTTTGATGTGTGCTAAAACACACATCCTTTTTACCCAATAAAACACTATTAATAGGACTAAAAATGCTATAATATGCTTAATTATATTACAAATAGCCAAAAGTTCAATATAGACCCAATTTTTGTCATAGACCCAATGAACCAATCCAGGCCACTCATTTTTTCATCAAAAATAAAAAAACCCACTTTCCACCTTTTTTTAAAAATTAAATATCTCACACACTGTTAATCGTTACGCAAAACAAAACATACCATCGCGACGAGAATTAAATTATCTTTCTATAGAGGGGCGACACTATGTACTTTCGACGAATTTTTTTTAATGATTTTATGAAGTCATATACGATTTTATGAAATCATATATGATTTATGAAATCATATATGATTTTATGAAATCATATATGATTCGTTATACGAAATCAATAATTATTTTATTAAATCATATAATGATTCGACATACTAACCATAAATGAATTTCGCAATTCGTACGATAAACAAAAAAGAAAAAAAGTTCGACGCAATCACAAATCATATATGATTTTATGAAATCATATATGATTTATGAAATCCATATTTGATCGTTATACGAATCTTATATTATTCGTTATACGAATCATATATGATTTTCGCAATTCGTGACTGCAAAAAAAAATCAAAAAAAATTCCTCGAAATTATATCGTGTCACCTCTACGAAAGATAAAAAAAAACTCGTCGCGATGGGTATTTTTGTCGTGTTTGACAATTTAACCGTTTGTAAGATATTTTAATTTAAAAAAAGAGGTGTAAAGTGGGTTTTTTTTTATTTGATGAAAAAATCGATGATGGTTTATACCCCGTAAAACACTATTAATAGGACTAAAAATGCTACAATATGCTTAATTATATTACAAATATGTTTGTCTGGTATTTTTATGTCTTGCAGGTAAAATGGATTATAAACAAAGCAAAAACGGGTATTTACGGGTTCGTTTCGATCAAGAGTGCTTAATATTCAAGATCAAGACAAAGTCGTGAAAAGTCCTCGAGCATGCCATTGGAAAAAGCGCGAGAAAACGAGTCCAACGGTGCCCTCGTATCTTATTAGGCCGGTCCGTAACCCACTTAACGGGCCGGACCAGCCCAAATGAGCAAAAGCCCAACAAAAAGCCCAATAGAAAAAAAAATATGAATTATACTTTGGAGATGGTGACGTCACGCTGACGTCAGTGCACATGCCTTCTAATTAAATCAGATGCAAGCACGTGACTGAGCAATAAAAATTAGATGGGCGAATAAGGCGTGTACAAGTGGCAGGGCAATTCTTATAACAAATTCAATGCAAAATAGTGATCAAATGGATGATGTGTGCTGCGTGAATAATAAGCAAATAGGATGGACATGTATCATGAGCTCAACGGCTGGATCTACTAGTTTTCGTCTGACGATCCGAGGAAGCACACACGAGGGCCAATGATTGGCTAAATAATTATGCAATGATTGGACAAATTTACATTACTACCCCGTCACACCCTATATAATCACCCCGCTCCCCTCAAGTTAAGTTAGTTAGGATTTTTATTTTAAAATTTTCTATAGTTAGTTCTTAGATTATTTTCATTTAGATTTAGCTTATTTTCAATTTCTGGCTTATTGTACTAGCTTAATTCTACATCTTATTGAGATAATGTATTAAGAATGGTTTGAGCTTAATGAAAATCATGGTTTGCTTATTATTGTTGCTTATTCGTTTATTTTCTTACATCGCAAGTATGCTTATCAGATAAGCTATTTTCATCAGCTTATTCTTTCGGCTTATTCTTTCAAAACTTCTTTAAAACTTTTAGATCGTATCCTATAAGCTCTTATAAGCTTATTCGATTTCATCTATTATGTTTTTTAAGCAAGTTTGTTTGTAATAAGCTACAATAAGCTTGGATATAACTTATTTTCGTGTTTAAGTTTTTCTAGTTCTCTTTAAAGCTCATATTATCTGATTTAATAAGCTTCTAAATAGCTTATTGCATTTCATTTGAGCTTATATTGTTATATTAGTTTCATTATAGTTCGTTTGCTTATTCGAGTTGAATATTAAATCTTTAAATTGCTTATAGCTTACTTAGATCTTTAGTTGCTGATTTCTTTTGTCTTAGATTGATGTTTAAATCATTTTAAAGGTTAGATTATTACTCAATAGTTCTTAGATCTCGTTTAGATTATTAGGCTTCAATGTCTCGTGAGCTCATTGCTTATATTCGTGTTCAAATATAGCTTATTCGCTTTTAAATTCATTTTGTAGATGCTCACTTGCTCGATCTCAGTTTGTAGTGCTTAAATTTATTTAGGTTTGCTTATTTTAGAACTTGTTGAATCGCGAATTGAGTTTAAGTTTTAAATTTTGTGTTAAGTGATTAATCGTTTAAAAAGGCTTGAAGTTCAATTCATAGTTTTGCTTATTGGCATATTGGCTTATTCTGAAAAAGTTAAGAAGCTCATTGCTTATTTGGCTTATTGACTAAAGCTGCGTTTGGATTGTTAAAATTAGAATTGGGCCTTCGTTTTGAATTTAGAATCTCTGCTAGGCCTGCGTTTGTTTGTTTAATCCTCATTTGGGCTTGCATTGCATTCGATTTGGGCCTGTGATTAATTTTGGATCTGCGTTTTTAATAATTTGGGCCACATTTTAATTTGTAGAATTGCATTTGGGCTGCGTTTGGTTTTTGTTTCTGTTGGGCCTAGTGGTTATGATTAATTGTTATTGCAATTTAGTAGTATGTTATAAACTGTTTTCATGTTAACGGTTGGTTTGTATATGTGTTACTTTGGTACCGGTCAACTCATAAGGCGTGGAGCTTAATGGTTTATTTAGCTAGACCGAATTTGATTATTTGCTTTAGCTAAATAAATCGGGTGGTTATCGTTTATTTGCGGCTCTTCAATTCGTTCTCAATTTCTATCTTTTTTCAATTCATTAGTGTAGCTTTAGTATAAAATGTTTAGCTTTGCTTATTTGATCGTTATGCTTAGTGAGTAGTTAATTAGTGCTTGTTAAGTGAAATTTTGAATTGAGAATTAAGTGTGGATTTGAAAAAGGTTTAATTGATTAATAATATTCGATTATTTAGATTTGTAGTTTGAATGTTTTAAAGGGCAAAATCCGGAAAAATAGTCAAACTACACATCTAGTAATTAATATCTTTATAAGAGGTTTTTGTCAATATAAGCCAACGTTGTGAGATAATTATGTTTTCTAAGGAAATTAATTCATTAATAAACCTTAATTCATACTTGTTGAACTTTTCACGTCACTTAGCAAGCATTTTCGTCTTATAAATCTTTTTAGATCATTTTAGCTTAATTCTTGTAGTTTAATTGTTAAGTATAATTCTAGTATTAATTTTAGTATAATTTTCTTAATATTAAAAAAACAGTTTTAAAACCAAAAATTTTAAAAGATAATCAAGCATTTTTCTTCAAAACATTAACATGGATTTCAATTCATTTCTCGCCGTGGATACGCCACTCGGAAGATAGACTATTACTTTTCCTAAAGTAATTTTCATATCTAACGGGAAATACTATATATTATTACGACAAGCGTTTGACGTTTATCAATGTATAAAAATACCATCTCGACTCATCCGTTTAACATCTCATGTATAACGATACCATCTCGCCTCATTCGTTTAACTTCTCATGTATAAGGATATCATCTCCACTCCCCCGTTTAACACTAATTATATAAAAGTATTTAACATAATTTTAAATACTAAGTACTCTATCCGTCTCATATTAAATATTCACTGTTGACTTTTGAAGTCTTTCTTTTTCAATTTTTACCTTAAAATATATTTGTTTGTGTTACGTAATACTTGATGAAAGTTATACCAATAAAAAATACATTTAAAATCCAATCCATTCATATATTTTGCATCAAGTATAACACAACACAAACAAAAATATTTTTGGTCAAAATTAAAAAAAGAAAGACTTTAAAAAGTCAAAGTGGATATTTAAAATGTGTCAGAGGGAGTATTTTTTTAACACTAATTATATATATTTTGTAGATACTAAATATATATATATATATATAAATACTAATTTTAAAAAATAGTTTTTTAGTATAATTAGTACTCTGATGACATATCGTCGGGGATACCATTTGTCACGTCCCACCAAAATTTTAAGACCCCGCCATTTCACTTAACAACGAAGACCAAAATTTTCCCCGATGCCATGTCGTCGGGGAAAGTGCTCAGGGATTAAAAAATCAATAAACTAGATAAAAGTATCACACATAGAATAAAATGATAAAAACATTTATATCATCTCCTTCCTTTATCCTTGCAGCTTCGGTGAACCACCACACCACCACCAGCGATACACCATACCACCACCACCTCTGTAACCACCACACCACCTCCACCACCTTTACCCACTTTTGTAACTACTACACGAGCACCGTACACTTGCACACGAGCATGTCCTCCTCATCCTTTTCCCCTCTATGGTTTAATTCTTATTCTTTTCCCAAAATAAGCACTTAAGCAGCAACACTGAAATAAGGTATGAGTTTTAATTTTTTGATTTTTTTAATTTTCGAAATAAGCCTAGAATAAGCACTAAAATAAGCCTAGTTTGCGTGTTATATACGTAGTTGAGGTGACCTAAAGTCGACCACAGTCGATCGCATCTGACCACAGCCGACCACATACAGTATGTTCTCTTGTTATATGTTCTCTCTTTATATATGTAGTCAGGTTTGTATGTTTGTTTGTAGACGGGTTTATATGGAATGTATGCTAATATGAATATGTTTCGGTAATTTGGTAGAATTATGTGGATGAGTATTTTTGTGTTGTTTCACTTAGTTTAGGTTATTGTATCTTATTATCATGGCGTTCTTTGTGTAGATAGAAAGATAAGTTCGTTTGTGGTAGCTTGCTAGCGTATATTGTGTTTTAATCAAATACCAGTATAGTAACTTGGAATGTATATATGACAGATGGGTATATATGTTATATGGAATGTATGCGATATGACTATGCGAACAAGTATGTTTTAGGATTTTAGTGATTAATTTCAGAAAATCCCAGTCTTAAGTTAATCATCCTATACAAAACCGGTTCGGAATTAATTTATTAGAATTTAATTTCAGAAAGTCCCCTGTTTGGGAATGCTTCTTGAATGTTTTGTCTCATTTAGGATATGAATGTGTATAACCCAGTTACTTATTTGAGATGATTTCGACAGTGTTTCTCCTTTACTCCTACGAATATGTCTTTAATATACATATTTAGGGAGTTGAGGGGAAATGCTGTCGAAATTTTCTCAGATAGTAAATCAGTTATATGCATTCATATACGAGACGAATTATTCAAAGAGTGGGATAGGATTTCCTTCCATAGTTGCACTAGGTGAACAAAACAACTCGTATTCCATGTTTAAGTCTTTGTGTGTCGAATCTTTTGAATGTGTTTAATTATGTACATATAATAACTAATTGCATCATTAAAATGAACTTATAATAATTAATAAGAGTTAGACCCGTTTAGATCGTAGTCGCCCAAGATTTTATTATTGTCTTACCGCATTCCTCAATGTTAACCATAAAATTCACTAGTATAACGATGATTTGGAGGTCGGGGAGGCCAAAATAAGTAAGAAGCAATGAGGGAGAGTAGAGAGAGTAGAGAGAGAAAGAAAAGAAATATGGTGTATTAGATTAAGAAGAAAGAATAAAAAACCTATGTGAAATGAACCTCATCCTTCCTTAGAAGTAAGGAGGGGGTATTTATAGCCTACACATAACAAAACTATGCTATCTTGACATTATTAGTCCCTGTGTGTGTGGCTATTTTATCCAAATGTAATTCTGTGAATGTCGCTCACATTTTAAGGCTAACAATCTTTATATGTATGTTAATACAAATATTCGCGTAAAAACGATATTTATATTTAATGATATTCATGTCTTAATAATAGCAAATATAATGTCATACTACGTAAGAGTCTATGTAAACAAGTTATTTAGTCGTAAGTTTACTTGACGATGACAAATCACTTACGGTATGAATATGACATTATTAAACGTAGCTAATGATCAAAGAACAATATCTTTTCTTGCATTCAAACTTAATCATTTGCATAAACCTTTTCTAATCAAATGATTTTAAGTAAACACATGATTAATTATAAGCTAGTTATATTAATCATGTAAGACAAAATAAGATTAACCATAAGTGGAAACAAACTTTTCAAATCTTCTCAAATCTAGAAAATCTTTCCTTATGTATGTTAAGATATATTTTCCTTCTAGAAGAAGCTAATAAATCTGATTTTTAAGTACATAAGAATATTTTGTTAAGATTTAGGGTTAATCACAAAAAGACAAAATCTGTCCCAATTGCACCACACCGATCCAGCAAAACCAAAGACGAATCCAGGGTTTGGTGGATCCGTGGATCTATGCGAACTAGAGGTTGTACCAGATTTTAAATTTTAAATTTTGGCTATAAATACCAACCTCGTGTCTTCATTTTAGACAATCCTTTCCAATATATTTTTTCTTTCTAGCTTTTTCATTTTTATACATTCTTTAATCATTATACTTGTTTCATAATCCATTACAAGTGATCAAATCATTTCACTCTTTAGTTAAGAACACTACCGAATACATCAAGCTTCAAGTGTTATTAGTATAGTTGTGTCATCACTTTTGTGATATTTATCTATCTTTAATCTCTTGTATTGTGTGTATCATATGTGTATGATAGGTTAGTATTTTAGGCCTTAAAATACGTAGTGAGTTAGATTGGTTCTATCTCAAAGTAGAACTTGGTATTTAGCTTAGTACCCGAAAAAGTGTAAGCGACATGTATGGTTTTCTCCGACTAAAGGGAGCTTGTTGACATAGTGAAGAAAACTCTCAAGTTGGGTACTTGGGGAGTGGAGTAGGGCGAAGAGGAGCTTCGTAGCCGAACCACTATAAATCATTGTGTCATCGGTTTGATGTTTCCTATATTTACTTATTTATATTCTGCATTTACTTATTCGTTTATTACGTCTCTATCATATACACTTGTGTATATCACTTGATTTCACATAAGTAGACAATCTATGTTTTAATTTTTAAAACAGTAAAACTATTCAACCCCCATCTAGTTTCCATAATTGGTATCAGAAGCCAAGGTCACCCAATATCTTTAACGTATATTATACATTAAAGCTTGAATCGATCTATAGATTCTGATAAATATCTAGAAGGGCAATCTATGTAAAGGCCACCACTTTTTGAAAGCGATTAATTTCTATATTGGAAAAATAGATTTGAAACTTATATGAAAACAAAAGATTTAAATCTTTAGCATATTATCATGAATGGAGATTTTCCACCGATTGCTAAAAATTAAGTCACTCAAATTTTAGAAGTTGTTCCCTTTGAACAACAAACCGATGAGCTTAAAAAGAAACTTGCTAAAAATAATGAAGCTAAAAGGGTTCTTTATAACGCTTTACCTAAAAAGGAATATGAAATAATTTTTATGTGTAAAACGGCTAAAGATATTTGGCAATCGTTGTTAATCACACATCAAGGTAATAGCCAAGTAAAGGATAATAAAATTAATCTTCTTGTTCAATAATATGAACAATTTACTATCTTTGAAGAAGAATCTATTGATAGCAGTTTTGCTAGATTTAACACTATTATTACTAGTCTTAAAGCTCTTGATCAAGGTTTCTCTAGCAAGAACTATGTTAGGAAGTTTATTAGGGCTCTACATCCTAAATGGAGAGCAAAGGTTACGACGATTAAAGAATCGAAAGATTTGTCGTCACTAGCTCTAGACGAGCTTATCAGTAATCTAAAAGTACATGAAGTAGTCATGGAAAAAGATTCCAACATTTATAAAGGCAAGAAGGAAAGGGTTAAGTCCATTGCCTTAAAAGCTAAGAAAGAGTCTAGTGATGATAAAACTTCGACATCCAAAAGCGATGACGAAGAATATGCTATGGCCGTAAGGAACTTTAAAAAGTTCTTTAGAAGAAAGGGTAAATTTGTTAGGCAACCACATAAAGAAAAGAAGTCATTCTGGCAAAGGGATGGTAAGAAAAGCAAGAGTGATAGGAAATTCTTTAGATGCGGTGATCCGAATCGTCTCATTGGTGATTGTCCAAAGCCTCCACGAAACAAAGATAAAAAGGTGTTTGTTGGAGGTTGTTGGAGTGATAGCGAAAATGAAGCCGAGGACAAAACCAACGATAAAACTTGTCTAATGGCTCAATCGTCAAATGAGGTAACTCTTGACTCTTCTCATTATAGTGATAATGTTTCTTCTTTTGATGACGATAGTATGCAAATTGAATATAATAACTTATGTGAAATTAGCTTAAAAATCATCAACAAAAATAAAATTTTAAAAACTAAAAGAGAGCTTTTAAAAAAAGAAATTTTAGAGTTGAATGAGAAAATTAAAAAAATAGAGAGAAATAAAGAGGTTGACATTGGTTGCGAGTCATGTCAACAACTTCGTTTAGAAAACGCTAAACTCAAGGAAAATCAAGTTAAATTGTTAAGTTTGATAAAAGCGTTAATTCACTAAGAGAAATGTTGAATATTCAAAAGTCACCTAGTTGTAAAATAGGTTTAGGATTTGATAGAAGTAAAGCATCAACAAGCGGAACAAAACCCACAAGTTTTGTTAGGTCGATTGCTGAATTGGCATGTGACGAATCCACCATTAAGGCGTACGGATCCACCATCCCTGGATTCGTGGATCCATCGACCAGCCAAAAAGTGGCAGAACGTGTTTTTAGCCCACCTATGTCTTCATGATCGGATTTTGTTATTACTAAAAAGAAACTAATACATAACAATATTGTAGAGTCAAAGAAACCGTCTCTAAAACCATCTCTTAAGAGTGGTTTAGGTTATGTCAAAACCGAGTCTAGGTCTAAAACACCTCCACCTAGAAGAAATGATTCTTCTCTACAAAGATACAACACACCTCAACCTAGCAGAAACTCTAGCAGACCAATTTATCAAAATTATTATCCTATGAATTGGAATAACAATCAAAATCAAGGTTTTGTAGATATGGGAAATTGCATCCCATTCCAATATCCCAATCAATTGCAACAAATGAAAGGGATGTACAACACTAATTAGGTATGCTTGAGAACTTGTTTGGAGCCGGACGAATGGATTAAAGATAGCGGTTGCTCTAGACACATGACAGGAAACAAAAGTCTATTTTCAACCTACAAAGCATATGATGGAGGTAGTGTTGTTTTTAGAAGTAACTTGAAAGGAAAGATCATAGGCAAAGGTATGATTTCTAATGACTCTCTTACTATATCAAACTTAGAAAATGTAGATAACTTAGCTTTTAATTTACTTAGTGTCGGTCAAATTTGTGATAATATGTAACACCTCCATTTTTACAATATAGCAGCGGAAGATAATCTGGGGTATTACTTCATGGATACAACAATCATAATCAT
>BQNB010143516.1:0-16983 GCA_026074375.1 Tanacetum coccineum | reverse complement strand
CAATCATAGTGTATTTTCATGAAGAGTTATGACGTTTCTTTAGTCCCTTAACTTTTGGATATTATTTCATATTTTGTCCCTGAACTTAGTGTTCCATACTGTATATATTCTTGTCAGTTATACACATTAAATGCGATGTATCGAGCCATGTGAGAAACAGTCACATGCATTGCATGTTATTATTACATTACACATTTGGCTTTTGATTGGACCTTCAACTGCATTTAAGGGGTGATTCCCCATGTTGTTAATATTTAAGGGTTGATTCCCCATGTTGTTAATATTTAAGGGTTGATTCCCCATGTTGTTAGTCAACATGGTTTTAATGTGTGTTCCAAAATATGTAATATTCTGTCACACTATATAATATGGGTAAAACTCACCATTTTATAATGTACACGTGTATTGTATTTATCTTGTTACAGCCTTGGTCCCTCCATTTTTGCTATTTAAGGGGTCAAACCCTAAGTCATTTGCAATTTCATATCTAAAAAAAAGTCATTTGCAATTTCATATCTAAAAACCATTGAAGCAAATAACATACTCAACATCAACTTAAAAAATGGTTTCTTTTCCACGTCTAGATAAACTCACCGTGGCTGCTAATTCTAGGTCTTTATTTAATGCAATGATGTTATACTTTGAAAGGGAAACGACAAATGATCTTGAGTTTGTAGTCGATCTATACAACTTATGGGTGTAGTTTATAGACCGCATAAATGATAGGAAGCTGTTTATAAGTGAACTTGAATGAGTGCCTTCATCATTGATGTCTTACAATTACTATCAGTTTCTATACCAAGTTCAACAGAATGATTATATTAAATTATTAAAGCTGAGGAAGATGATCGCTAAAACTTATCATGAAGTGAATAAAAAGATTGATTTTGTTTATGTTATGAAGAATATGTGATTGGGTTGTTTATGTGTTGGTTAGGTTGTGTAATTTTGTGTAATAATGCCTACATTGTGTAATTTTCCCCTATGTTGTTTATCCAGTCGGTGTTTATATAAAACTTTTGTTTGGTTCCATAAAATTGTGATGTTGTTAATTATCAATTTCATTCCTTAAACTTAGTGAGGTTATTGATTATTGCTCATATACAACTTGGGAATTTATTACACACACATTAAGTCTAACTTTTTAAAAAAATGGAAAATCATCGTTCTATAAAAGGTGCATTCTCACGTGGACAAGAAAGACTGTATGTTACACCGTTGGTCCCCTACGTTAGTTTGGTTTAATATCATATCCTGCCTTCCATGTGTCTTCCAAAGGAAGATTTCTTTATGTTCTAAGCATGTAATAATAGTGTTATTTAATGAAAGTGACATAGAACCTTATGTATGTCAGTCACTTAGCCGTCATGTATGTGATATGTAATTATTATTCACTGTGGAACCACTAACATGACTTAGTTTTGCTATTTAAGGGTAGTTACACAAATCATTTTCAACCACATACAACCAAACTGATGTGGGAAGAATGATGTAATTATGCTTTCACCATATGTCGTGTTTCGTGGTTTCGTGGTTTTTGTAGTTTCGTAGTTTATGTTTATATTTATCTTATATCCCACATCATTTTATAGGAGAATGAGTGCTTACATGTTTGCCTTCTAGGGCGATGTTGGATATAAGATAAATATAAACATAAACTACAAAACTACAAAAACCACGAAACCACGAAACACGACATATGGTGAAAGCATAATTGCATCATTCTCCCCGCATCACAAACACACCCAAAAATACCAAAAAAGCAAATGGCCTTCCCACGTCTACAAGAACTTGCAGCTACAGAAAACTCTAACAATTTGACTGACACAATGTCAGTCTATATTCAAAGGAAGATCAACGATGATCTCTAATTTGCTGCTGGATTAAGTCATCTATGGAGGTCTTGTACAGTAGAACCCAGGAACATGGACGGTTGATAGCCGAGCTAATTGTGTTTGGTGGTCCGTTAGCATTGTAATGTGCCGAGTTTCTTAAGCAGTTGTCCCAAACCGAAGTGGTTATGATGATGGAGATAAGGAAGACGATAGCAGAAGTGCACATTCAAGTGCATAAAAAGATAGATTTTCTTACATTTATGAGGTTCTATTGATTAGATTGTGGATATTTAGGTAATCTTTTGGTTATTTTTTATGTAGATGGGAATGATGATGGTGGGTTGTATCTTTTGTGGTTTTATGTGCATGGGGATGATAATGTTGAGACTTGGGTAGCATATTTTGTGGTTTTATTTAGATGGGGATGATGGTATTTGGGTTGTCTTTTTTGTATATACATTAAGCCGTTAACATATGCTAGTATTTATCTATCTTGTTTGTGTTTTGATTTCACCATGTTGATAGCTCTTGTTTGGGTGTGTGAATAAAGTCTACCATTTAGGAGTCAAACCACAATGCTTACTAACCTCCTATGGCCAACTGAAAGGATTATAAGGATGAATAAGGAAGAATTTTCCTATTGAAATGGTCTGCAAGAAAATCCATAACTTTCTCCAAGGAAGAAAAAGTTTCTGATTGATTCACAATTATTGTTATGCCAAACACCCCTACTTCGCTGGAGAACAACTATTTTGGTGTTTTAAATAAAATCTCCCATAGATCAACGAGGGATCAAGCGTGTTATAAAACAAAAGTATTTTGCATAATATTTTCCCTCCATTTTCAGCATTTATGTTGTTATTGCTCCCAACTACTGTTTGTTGACCAACAACTTTCTTTATCACATTAAACACTCTCTTTTACCGCATTATATAACACCTCAATGCTCTTTCTTTGTTTATCACATTAAACTAAAATCACAATGGCTTAAGATAATGGTTATGCGTTTGTTGGGATACAATAAGATGGTACTAAAACAATATGCATTGACTGTTAGTTCGAAGCACAACCCGACCATAGAATGTCATTTGATACAAGGCCTAAACCTGATAGAGAAGCCGTGTGGGTTCATTGTGAAATGCACCGTTCTAGAATGGGTCACACAACAACTAATAGAGGTTTGTCACACAACAACTTAGGAAGGGGAAACACAACTATACCTGTTAGGGGTGATTATTTAATAGGCTTATGAGTTCGAAGCACAACTGCAGCTGGTTTAGCTGGTGGTTCAGTTGCAATTAGAACTATAACTATACTTGAGGTCATTGATGATTGTATGTCTCTGTAACGTACCGACAGTAGTGAAGAAGAGACTGAACCACCTGCTACTCATGGAACAAGATCCCTAGCTTCCAAGTCGTTGACTAAGTGAACTACCTGAATGCTATGCTGTGATGTATTGGTTAATATATCAAAGTCAACTACTATGTTGTGTTTGTTATGTTATCATAATCCAACTACTATGTTGTGTTTTTAATGTTATCATAATCCAACTACTAAGCGTGTGATAACATTTATAATTAATGCAACGAGCCTTGTGAATGTCAGTCAATAAGCCTTGTGAATATCATTGCAATTCTCATACTAACCTTGTCATACCAATAGTACATAAAACACCTCGTTTGACAATTGCAAGTTAAATTATTTGAATATGTTAACCCTTGATAGGTTTTAGGGACGAAACGTGGAGTTAACATTATTTGTTGAAAACTCGACTAAATCATAAACTTTGTATCTGTTGACCTTTTTTAGGTTTTAGGGACGAAACTTTTATTATGCAAAAAAAATTCCCTCTATTTTCATCATTTATGTTGTCTTTTCATGATAGGGACCATGGGTGATAGTTTATTAGTTATGCTAACAGTTTGACTTGGGCAAGTGGTGAGTATCATTTACTAGAAAAATACTTTTGTTTCCAATTTCGTCCCTGCCAATTTGGTCTTAGATTCTCCTCTTGTATTCTCTATTTAATGATGTCTCATGAGTCAGATACTCCACCAACTCATGACTTCTATTCCATTCTAAGTATTCCGGAAACATATTTAAAAATAACTAGATATCGGAGATGATGTTACAAAAGCGCAGAACACATGCTCGAGAAAACTCTGCACCACCACATGTAGTCCTTACAAATGATGACCTTTTGATCGAAATATTAATCTGATTACCTATTCTCTGTATTCATCTGTTTACAACCATATCAAAACAATGGCTAAGAATTCATACATCCTCTGTTTTCACCCCTAATCGCAGCCAAATCACTAAAGTTGATCCTTCTGTTGGTATTTTTGTTAATCACGTTAGATCTTTGTTTGAATGTGATTTTGTGTCGTTAGATTCTAGACTTCTATTAAAAAAATCTGCTATGGATATCTCCTTCACTCTTGGCTCCACTAAGGAAGCTGAAAATGTTAAGATCTTGCAGTCTTGCAATGGTTTACTTCTGTGTAGTGGTTCGAGGAGGCCTGTTTTTGATTACATATATAATCCATCCACTAATCAATTTAAAAGGCTTTCGCATCCAGTTTGCTCGCTTGATAATTCACCTTATTATAGAAGTGCTGGATTGAGAATGGTCTTTGATCCTACAAAATCACCGCATTACAAATTGGTGGATGCTGGACGCACATCTTGTGACATTGATATACAAATTTATTCTTCAGAGATAGGAAATCGAAGCCTATATAGGGATTGTTTTAACTACTTCAGTTTTGATCATTTTGATAGTGCAATCTATTGGAATGATGACTTACATTGGCTAGAAACTAAGAATATGAAGCTTACACATTACAGATTAGATATTGAAAACCATAAGCATCCAATTATAACAACCATACAAATCCCTCAACGGGGAATGAACTTCCTCGAGTCTTATAGCTATATGGATCCAATGCTAATACTTATACAAATACCTCACTTGTTGCATCTGAAATGGAAATTGTTTGAGTCGCGTGGGTGTTTACTTCTTGTTTGTAGAGATGATATTGGATCTAGCGAGTTTACTATCTACGAGATGATGAAATGGTATTCTGTTTGGTCGGTTAGGTACCGTGTTGATACTGATAACTTTATGACTCGACTTCCCAAAGGATGGTCGATTCGGTCCACCGTTTGGAGCATTGTTTTGGGAGAAAAGGAAAAGGATTCTTTGTTGGTGATCAACTTGTTTGGAAATGTTATACAATATATACAACCTAATATCAAAGACTCTCCTCGATATCTATGATTGTGGATCTAATCAACTTGATGATAACCATGATGATGAGGATAATGAGCTCCTTCAACAATTTGAAGCTGAACATAATGTTTATGAGTTCCTTCCATCTTTTGCAAGTGTGTGATTAGCCATCTTTGTGTAATGTTTGTTTGAATGTGCTATTAGATTGACTACGTTAGGTCTTTGGGGTCTGTCCAATGGCTAATTCAATTTAGTTAACATTCTATGTTTTTGATTGTTCAAGTAATATATTTATAAGTTTGACTTTTACTAGTCAACATGGTGTACAAAGTCAAATGATAGATTAGATGTAACAATAACAACTGAGAATGCTACATTTTTACTTTGAAAAGTCATTCTGACCACGTACAAGTAGAAGCATCATATGCAAAATGCACAAACGGTTAAGTTAAACTAACCACAATAAAGTTAAATATCTAAAAGATTAGGATAGAAACCCATCCAGCAGTGTTGTTGGCAACCCATACAGATGCAAAGTTAAATGTACCAAGACCAAAACAACAATGTTAAAGTTACATGTTTTTTCAATAAACCAAAAGATGAACATACACCATCTTCATAAACACATGCACAAGCTTCACAAAGACAAACTAAAGTTCCTACATCATCTTCCTTTTACCTTTCCTCCTTACATTTGAACTTCCTCCAACATCTTCTTTGGGTTTTTAATTCCAAAATCCTTATTCAGAATTTGTTGCCAAGTTTTAACAGATACAAGGCCCAAAGCGTAATTCGTCACTAGATGTGGCCTTTTTGTTGGAACAATAAGAGTTGTACAGGTTGACACTGTTACATGTGTTGTGGGTGCAAGATGTTTTGACCTTGATTTGGGTGCAAGATGTTTTGACCTTCTTGATGGAACAACAAGAGTTGTACAGATTGCTGCATTTCAAGAGCTTGACCCTGGTCTACCTTTATAAAGAGTCATCTGCTCATCTGAACTTAAAT
Organism: Tanacetum coccineum; assembly: GCA_026074375.1. Taxonomy (NCBI): domain Eukaryota; kingdom Viridiplantae; phylum Streptophyta; class Magnoliopsida; order Asterales; family Asteraceae; genus Tanacetum; species Tanacetum coccineum. The sequence continues at coordinate 10,902 of BQNB010143516.1, read as the reverse complement.
CATCATACCACTGCAAAATCCTTAATAGAAGAGTAGCTTTTTTTCTTTTGCAGAGCTTGACCCTTGTTTACCATCAAACACTTTTTTTTACGCTTGGGTATATCTAGACCTTGGTTTACCTTTAGAAGCTTTTTTTGTTCCCCCTAAAAGTGTTAAGAATCAGAGCTACAAGTATCCATAGGAGCATGACATTAAGTTATCAAAAAAGGTAACTTGAAAAGGTTATAACAGAGCTTTCATCAAGGTGAACTGTAAAATGGTTTAGTGATCAAACTTCATCAGAAGGTGCTGTAAAAAGGTTTATGATCTAAATTATGTTTGATTCATAATTATGACATCTGCAATAATAGCGATTGATTGGAAACTTAGTTTCCAAATCCACATTGCTTCAATTCAGGTTAGTTCCTAAGGTACATTAACCTTAAAGGGGTGTTTGGATGAAATAAGCTTGTTTCCTAAACTCAGTTTCCAAATGTATATTGGTTTAATTCAACTTATTTCATAAGATACCTTTAACTTAAAGGGGTGTTTGGATTAAATCAATTGTTTCTTAAACTTAGTTTTCTAAGGTACATTGGTTCAATTCAGCTTATTTTATAAAGTACCTTAAACTTATGGGGTGTTTGAATTAAATCAGTTGTTTCCTAAACTTAGTTTACTAAGGTATAAACTTAGTTTCCCAATTACTATACATAGTAAATTAGCCTCCCTAACAGTCTAATACCTATGTAATATGCTCAAAAAACATTTACCTATTTTCATCACCATTTTCTCTTTTCCCTTGTTAATATCCATTTTCTCTTTTGCCTTATTAAGATGTTTTTCAACTTTCAAAATCCTCTGTCATCATTTTTGTTACCTTTCTTTTGTTATCTACAAATATAGAAAACACTCGATACATGAGCCACAACTAAAATGACGGGTAAATAACAAAATAAGAACAAGTAGAAAATGGGTCAATGAAATAGCAACAACATGCAAGATAATACATTCCTTGTACACTTACATTTCAGACGCTGTTGTTTTTCCCACACTCTTTTTAATAAATCATCGAGTATGTCATCAGCTATAGCATCATGAACCTGCCAGTTACTCTCATACTTGTGTAAAACATAATCAATCATGTCATCATTTACTACAAACTTATTCAAGTCCATAAATTTTCAAGAATCTGTCATAGATATGAACTTTGATCTAGTGTTTGTTAGGTTTTGAAAGTGAAGAGTCAGGTTTGGTAGTGAGAATTAAATGGAATGTGTGCGAAAAGTTTTTTAAAATCTGTGTCCCGGGGAAACACAGAGTCAACACTCGTTTAAATGGGAAAAGACTTAAATACATAGGGACTATTCATGCAATATTTTGTAAACATCAAGGATAATTATGCAATTTAATCTTATGTACCCAGACTTAAATGATTGTTTCTATGTAGTTACAACGGCGCTTCATTTTCTACTTGCAATCATGACATCTTAGCTTTTATGCATGAAAATTGATATCTTGATTTAATTATTTATATCTTATCCTACTCATTTCTTCTCAAGATACACTAAATTTATTACTTAAAAATTTTGATTAATGGTCCCACTTTCGAGGTTTTTTGATGAATTTATGGAATTACCAGTTCTACGGAGTTACATAAGCGTATGCGATTCTGGTTTGTGCAAGAGATTGCCTAAGAAGAAGGGTTTCTAAGATTTCTTCACGATCACTATGATGAGGAGGCGCAGGGCCAGGCGTCGTGTGTTAATTGGTGAGATGGAGGCTTTGGAAGCTCGTGGGGTGGTTGTTGATTCTTTGGATTGTTTGAAACAAACTCAGGCTAGAGAAACCAATATGTTTGCCACTTTGACAGAAGTGTTAGCTAAAACTCGGGCTGGTATCCATGAGAAGGAAGGTCATGTGGCTAAAATGGATTTAGATGATTAGGTTTTTCAATAGTTAACAGTAGTTAATCACTTTGTTTTGTTAATGGTTGAATGTAATGACTTTTATATCTTATGGCTGTATATTTAATCTTTTGAAGCTGTTACTTGTAAATCTAATTGGCAAAAAATTAAGTTCTTATATCAAGTCTTTTGATTTATGCATTTTGTTGTTGTTTTGTTATTGTTTTTAGGATTTTCGGGATGTAGATGATATAGATTTTAGGTATGTATGACTCTTGAAAAAAATTAGCGGTTAGAAATGAGATGGGCGGGAATCGAGAAAAGACACCTCACATGGACCAACCGTGCAATCGCAAAAAGACAAAAAATATGACAGTATAAATTACTGTATTAACAAAGTCGTCAGGGACCAACGGTGTAATAAAAAATTAAAATAAAAAGACGATTATACCTTTCGTTGAAAGGGTAACGTGGCTAGGATAATGACAGAAATAACCGTCGTTAGGCATAACGGGGCTTCAAGGACCAAATGGGTAACAACAGTGCCAAAAAAGGACCTCGTATGAGAGTCGTCGTTATCTAGGGACCAAACGGGGTAGAGTAGAGGGACCAACGGTGTAATTTACCCTAAATTCAAACAAGGGTAACATAGTAAACTTGATCAAACTTCCTTATCTATTTTTAGTAATGAACAATTAAATTGGGGCATCCCAAAAAGAAAACATGGACTATTAATTTGGGACGGAAGGATAAAAATTAGTTTTGAAAGAGAGCTTTGTAAGTACATAGTCACATTTTTTAAAGGAACCAATACTGAATTTTAATGAACTTAAACATTGCCCGTTATTGGCCATGACATATATGTGGCCATGACATATATGTGGCCACGACATATGATCTATATCAACATCGTCAATTAGAGCATCAGGCGTCATAGCATGGCTTTGCCATGCCAGTTGGGCCCTACCAGTGACACATCACTGCCACGTCATTTCAACACAACATCTCAAAATACCATCTCCCTCATAACACACCACAACATCAAGTCATTTGGCCTACACCACCCACAAAAATTTTTTTTCATTTTTCCAAACATAATAAATTTCATTATTTCATATAAATACAAATAATATATAAATACATACATAATAAATTTCATTTACTATACAATATAAAAAAATTCTGAAAAAATATATAAAAGGAAAAAATGTACATATGTCTATCCTCAAAGTCTCTTAGCCACACACCTTCTTCCTCCATATCAAACACACACACATACTCTCACACACACAACCCATCTATTTTAAAAATAAAAAAGGGGTAATATACATTTCATGTCCTCTCTCTCTCTTCGTCGTCTACATGACGAGTTTGCCTTCGGCGAGCTTGTGGCGAATCAAGGGGTGTCACGGCGAGCAAGTGGTGAATGCCACGTGGGATTCGGCGAGCCAAATTGCCACAACACCCGTCGCTCTTATTGACATTTTTTTCTTTTAAGATATAGCTATTCATATATTAGGTGTGTTTAAGGGGAAGCTTATTGAAGCTTTTAAAACAAGCTTATATAAGTTATTAGTTTTCATAAGCTCAATCTAATTGAAATGATGTTTACAAAAAATAAGACTTATAGTTAGTGAAATTACTTAAATAACATTCAAAATGTAATTACTCAACACGTAAAAACTTAAACTACATGTAAGTTGAGTTTGATGTATTTTCATGTTAGTTAACAATAATAAGTTATATCTTCAACCAACTTATTTGATGTCTAGGTTTATAAACATTTTTCATTGCAACCAATATTGGTTGCAATGAAAAATGTTTATGTATTGGTTGCAATGAAAAATATTTATAAACCTAGACATTATTTCTTTTCATGTCATTATAAAGTTAAATCCAATGTGATGACTCAATTTATAAACTATTTTGCATCTTATAAATCTTTTTGTAAAGCTTCAATTATGATAGCTTAATGTCATGAGTCAAATTTTGGAGTACCCCAACAATAAGGTTGTAATACGTGTCGTTAGGGTTGAGCAACGGGTTAAACCCGAACTCAACCGAATAAACACGAGCCGAATCAAAAATCGAAATTGACGAAAACGAGAACCGATAACCGAACCGAAGTTAAGAGAGTGAAACTGAAACCGAACCGCAGTTACGGGAGATAAACAGATTTTAGGTACTTCATGTGTATTTTGCCTTGTTTTGACCATAACCGAACCGAAAAAACAAAAACCGAAAACTGTAATTTTATAATACCGAACTGAATTATGTCGGTTTTCTGTTGATTTTGCTAAGCCATACGTGTCATGAGTAGCAAACTCGATATAATACGACGTTGGTTTCGTAATATCAAGCTACAACTCCAACTCATTTCGTAACACCTACCTATTTTTTAAAAATGATATACATAAGGAAACTTAGGGTGTGTTTAGTTGGGGGGAAACACCTTTGTTTTTCATAAAATGTTTTGTGAAAAATAAGAAAAACAGATATCGCGTTCAAATCAATATTTTTCAATAAAATTTTTTACAAAACACAAAATATACATTTCTCAACTTAACAAAAGAAACTCCAAAACATTTTTTTTTTAACTTCTCTTGTTTTCTTGATAATTATAAACAATTTGTAAAAATTAAAATTTTCTTTTTTTACAAATTTGAAAACACAAAATCATAAAAATTCCTCTTTCTTATTGTTTAAAGTGAGACCCTATCCAAAATTGTAAACACAAAAAAAAACCTTAAAAAAAAAGAAAATGTTATCATCATGTGCACACCACACGCGAGGCATCGTATTTCCCGCAACTACCTCAACAAAGTCGGCGCATCTCACACGGCGCATCGCTCACGTTTTCCTCCTTCTCATTAAACCCTAAACACGCCACGCAACCTTTCATCAAATACACCTTCCAACGATACCATTACTTTCCGTCTTTTTTCTTCAATGGGTTCGTTATCTAGTGTCGGCGAGACTTTGAACTATCCTTCCTTTAGGCGTGATGAATCTCTTGTCGAGACTTATCATGGTGTATCTGTTCCCGATCCTTATCGATGGTACTTTTTTATTTATCTGCTGTGGGTGTGGTGATTGTAGATTTTACTTTAATCTAGTACTCCATTTCTTTTTTAACATATTTTCATCTATCAAACTTTTATTCTGTTTTACAAGTGACCTTCTTTAAGTTAAATAATGACGTGGCACGCCACGTCACTATATACAAAGGTCACTTGCATACATCGCTTACAGAATAACTGTTTGTTACATCAATATATGTTAAAAAAAACAAATAATTGCACCATAATGTAAGTCGGGGCGGAGCCAAAAAGTTTTGCTCGAGGGCCGCACTTTGATAATTTTTAACGAAGTTGAATCGAATTGTCATAACATGTAACAAACTATTTCTTCAAACCTTTTGATGTAGCAAACTTTTATTATATTACCCATGTATGTAATTGACCTTTGGTAAGTTATATAGGGACGTGGCACGCCACGTCACTATATTAGAAAGGTCAGTTACATACATTGGTAATAGAATAAAAGTTTGTTACATCAAAAGGTTTAAAGAAATAGTTTATTACATTTTATGACAATTCGATTCAACTTCCTTACAATATGGCCACGCCGACTTCCTGAAAAGGGAGGCATTCAAACCCTGGCCAAAACGCCGGGAACCATGATTACCAAAAAAAGAGAAATGCAATAAGCTGCATCAATAAGCTTTAACTAAACTCCCAGTAAATAGGTTTTATTGCACCTAAATATAACGAATATTCACCAAATTGTCATAGTGTGTTATGAACTATATTTGTTTAACGTTCTGTCGTAACAAATTTTTATTCACTTGGCAATGTATATAATCGACCTTTTGTACATTAGTAGTTGAAATAGCGATGTGGCAGCACACTAGCGTCACTGTATATCCATATAGAAGCTCCCTTACATAAATTGGTAACAATGTAGAAGTTTGGTATGCCAAGTTTAGGTTACTTAACATTTCCATATTGTTGTAATTATATAAGTCTCAAAATTTGATCAACATTTTCTTGGAAAATTCTAAACCGCATATCAAACTGAACATTTCCCATGGAATATTCACTTTTAGGCTTGAGGATCCAGACTCAGAAGAGGTAAAAGAATTTGTGAAAAAGCAAGTGGAATTGACCGAATCTGTGCTTAAGAAATGCGAGACGAGGGAAAAGCTTCATGATAAGCTTACTAAGTTTTATGACTACCCGAAGTTTGGTGCTCCATTTAGAGAAGCTGATAAGTACTTTTACTTTCATAATAGCGGACTTCAACCACAGAAAGTCATGTATATGCAGGTATATATAATTATAGAGTTCTGCAGTAAATTAAGGCACCGAAAGTAGATATCGTTTAAGTCTTCTTTTTGTTGGTTTTGCAGGATAGTTTGGATGGAAAGGCAGAGGTGTTGCTTGATCCGAATGGACTAAGTGAAGATGGAACAGTGGCGTTGAATACGTATGCTGTTAGTGAGGATGCTAAGTACTTGGCATATGCTCTTAGTTCAAGTGGAAGTGATTGGGTCACTGTTAAAGTAATGCGGATTGATGACAAGAAAGTTGAGCCTGATACATTGTCATGGGTGAGTAAATGATTTGATTACTTACCTTAGAAAGTTCAGTTTTGCAATTGGTTGAGATGTGTTTGTTTTGTTGCAGGTCAAATTTTCGGGTATTAGTTGGACAAACGATAGCAAAGGTTTCTTCTACAGCCGCTACCCTGCTCCAAAGTAAGTGCAAGATGACACCTGATATTGTTTTTTATTTAACATACTCAAATTTACAGTAAATTAGTGTCGGTTATAATTCCCAAACGACGTATTAGGGTTAAGCATTTGCTTGTTGTCCCTTAAGATATGATTAATTGAATTTAGTCGCAACATGTGTAACATATAAGCTTGATGGCTATATATTTTCTTAAATAAAGATAAATAATAACGTTTAAATTGGAAAATTGACAGGGAAGGTGAGAATTTGGATGCTGGAACAGAGACGAACGCGAACCTTGATCATCAGCTCTACTATCATTTCTTGGGTACAGATCAATCTGAGGATATTTTATGTTGGGAGAACCCTGAAAATCCACAATATACGCTTGGAGCATCTGTAAGTGAAGATGGAAAGGTAATAATATGCATATTTTAACCGGGGGGGGGGATTGGTTGGTAATCTTTATGTCACATTGTTCGTTTTTTGACTATCAAGTTAGTAACTTTAGCTACCAGTTAAACAAAATTTCATTAAAAAAGTGTATGATAGATATTATTGTAAGAGTATGACGGTGCGATGACAAATCCTCGTATTTAAGAATGTAGTTAATCTGATATGTTCATCTCTTCTGCAGTTTGTTCTTCTGTATATTAACGAGGGCTGTGATCCTGTCAACAAACTATATTACTGTGATATATCTACTCTACCTGGTGGGATTGAAGGGTGCCGAGAAAAGAAATCTCTTCCTTTTGTCAAACTTATTGACAACTTTGACGCGATGTATACAGCTATTGCAAATGATGACACTGTTTTCACATTCCTAACAAATAAAGATGCTCCAAAGTACAAACTGGTTCGAGTAGATCTAAAGGAGCCAAACACATGGACTGAGATCATTCCACAATCCGAGAATGATGTTCTTGATTCCGCTGTTGCTGTCAATGGAAATCAACTTGTAGTGAGTTATATGAGTGATTGCAAACACGTGTTGCAGTTGAGGGATTTGCAAAGTGGGTCTCTTTTGCATAATTTGCCTATCAGTATCGGTAGTGTGGATGATGTTAGTGCACGAAGGAAAGATAGCTTATTTTTTATTGCTTTTACAAGCTTCCTTACTCCTGGGACAATATATCAGTGCGACTTAAAAAGTGGCGTTCCAGATTTGAAAATATTCCGGGAAATTGTGGTTCCTGGATTTGATCAGACAGAGTTTCAAGTCAGTCAGGTACACATTTTTAAGTCGTTTGATGTTTTATAAACAAACATTTGTCTGCGCTTTGTTCTGGTTCACTCTACCTAATAGTTTATATTTGTGCTAGTTTTCTAAGTTAACAAATATGCTCTGTATAGAGGTGGTAAGATGGGCAGGTTGTTAAGTGTGTAAATTGGTCCATTGTTTTTATTTGGGTAAAATTGACACGTACTAGTTTCACGCCTGAATCACTTATTCAAAATTTTCAAATATGATTACAAAAGCTGCATTCTATCTTCCAATAGAGTGATTTTGGCGGTTTTATGCCGGAAAGTATTTGACATGTTTCAGCTTTAAACAACTTTTTATTTACCCGTTAAGAGATTAAATCTAGCTCAAATTTACGCATTTATAGTTAATGATCTGAATCGCCGTTCTAAAGAAAAAGTTAATGATCTGAATCATCACCTCCAACTTTGGGTATATATAACTCTGGGCCATTTATGTGCATTTCACAATGCTACAAGCAGGCCGTGGTATTTAGGTTACAGGGTTTTTAGTACATATAGTTTTAGTATACATGTATGTAGTATATTTCGTGATTATTTTATTCTTATTCTGTTTCAGGTATTTGTGCCTAGTAAAGATGGTACCAAGATCCCAATGTTTGTCGTGGCTAGAAAAGATATAGTTCTGGATGGATCACATCCATGTTTATTATATGGATATGGTGGATTTAATATTAGTCTGACACCATACTTTAGCGTCAGTCGTATTGTACTGATGAGGCATTTAGGTGTAGTGTTCTGCCTGGCTAACATTCGTGGTGGTGGTGAATATGGTGAAGAATGGCATAAGGACGGGTCACTTGCCAAGAAGCAAAATTGCTTTGATGACTTTATTTCTAGTGCTGAATATCTTGTATCTTCGGGCTACACTCAGCCTAAAAAGTTGGCAATTGAAGGTGGAAGCAATGGTGGGCTCCTTATCGGAGCTTGCACTAATCAGGTACTAATTTCTTTTTACAATGCAAGTGTTCGAATAGCCAGGATTTTGTGACGAGAGTCTACTACTAATCATAGATGAAGTATTGATTTTGGAATTTGTGTGATTACAGAGGCCTGATCTCTTCGGCTGCTCACTTGCACATGTTGGTGTTATGGACATGCTTAGGTTTCACAAGTTTACAATCGGTAAGCCTGTATACCCTGGTTTTAGTTGCAGAGTGTCTGGATTTGCATTTCAAATTTGATTATTACTCCCATCCCACGAGACGTCTGCTATAGTTCACATGTTTGTCCTTTTTTCCGCTTTATTATGTTGGATATTCTTTCCTCTTGGCAGGCCATGCATGGACGTCTGACTATGGCTGTTCAGATAAGGAAGAAGAGTTCCAATGGTTAATCAAGTATGCTATTTCCTTCTCATTAAACTACTTATACTTGTGTTATTATTTGTCATATTTGCATATGCTTACTGAAAATTGTAAATTGTTTCGTTCAAGGTACTCGCCATTGCATAATGTCAGGAGACCATGGGAGCAATCTAATGATCGTTCTTCTCAATATCCTCCCACTTTGTTGTTGACTGCTGATCATGATGACAGGGTTGTGCCATTGCATACGTTGAAACTTTTGGCGGTATGTATCTCGTGAACTGTCCCAACTTGTTATTTATTTTGTTTTGTTGCCCGCTTTTATAATTTGGTTGGAAGTAGTCTGATCACGGTCCAAAACCCGGACCGAGACCGATTTAGCCCAAAACCCCGGACCGAATGTGTTCGGTCCGGTCCGGTTTTTCGGTCGGTCTGGTCCAAAAAGTCATAATAGTCGGTTGTACATAAGACCGGACCGAGGACCGACTATGAGGTAAAGTGCGGACCGAGGACCGGACCGAAATAGGTTCGGTCCGGTCCAGTCGGTCTCGGTTCGGAACGGTTTCTCGGTTTGGTCCGGTCCGTGGTCCGTTATGCTCAGCGCTAGTTGGAAGTACTTAAAGATTCAAAATTGTGCACTAGTTTTTTGAGAAACGGGCTACAGTCAATTTTTGGTTATTTGTAGAGTTTGCTTTGATCTTTACACATTTTTTTAGACCATGCAATATGTGTTGTGCACGAGCTTGGAGAATAGCCCACAGACGAACCCAATTCTTGCCAGAATTGACTGCAAGGCTGGTCATGGATCGGGACGTCCCACAAAGAAAGTGGTATGAACATGAACCTTCAACTTCTATAACCATCTTAGTATCGATAGAATGATAGATATAGATCTTCAAATAAAAACTCTGTTATATCTCAAAAATTCGAAAAGTGATCTGAAATTTTAAACCTTTGTATATCCGTTTTGCAGATTGACGAATGGGCAGATTCATACAGTTTCATGGCTAAAGTGGTTGGTGCAAACTGGATTGATTAAATGATTTCCATCGATGAGGAAGTTAGTTTCAGCCATATTATGCACAATCAAACGTTATCTACCCATATCTCAGAGAAGTTTTTGATCTTATTCTGGTCACGAAGTACATTTGTTCAACTTTCTATTCTTTTTGAGTTTTTGGAACTTGACTATTGTTTATTTGCATATATAAAAAACTAGAAAAGGCCTATTGAAAATTCACCACTAAACTGGTTTAGGCCTATGTGCACCTTTGGTCTCGTAAAAGTCATGCATGCTTTTGTATTGCACCAGTTAGCAGCCTTATGGTCTGTGGTTTTTTGAAAGTTGGAATTACATCCTAATATCAGTTAACTTCCATAAAAAATGAGCTATAAACTGCTTACGGCAGATCCAGGATTTTGGGGGCATGTATCACTATAAATAGTCACCGCCACGGGAGTTGGCGGGCATGCCTGAGAGCCTATATATAAAACTTCCAATATTCTCGTAAACCATGTAAATTCTATTGGGTAAGCCATAGGTGCTCGCTTTGAGCCTTGGCCATTTTGATGAGAGGGATTTGTGACTTGACATGGTTAGAACTTCTGTAAGAGGTGTTTGGATATAAAATATGCAGTGAAATAATAAAACAGTAATATAACATTAACTTAATTTACTTTGAATTGATGTTCGAATTTACATGTTCCTAT
>BQNB010143514.1:0-16983 GCA_026074375.1 Tanacetum coccineum | reverse complement strand
CTAAAAATATGGTTTCTACTAATCGATGTTTAGAAATTTTACATATGGACTTATTTGGTCCATTCGCTATTAAGAGTTACGGAGGTAACTTATATGCTTTAGTAATAGTAGAAGATTATTCAAGATACACATGGAAAAAAATTAAAAATCAAAAGCGAAGCTTTTGAAAAATTTGAAATATTAAGTAAGAAAATCCAAAATCAATTAGGATGTTCTATAGTTGTTATTAGAACGGATTGATGCGTTATTTGTTTTAAATAATTTTACAAGTTTTAAATTTATATAACTCGTCTACCGATGTCTACACGCACTAACGGGCAGAGAACCCGGTCGTATGTAGTGCAGGACTTGGTAAATCTGAGGTCGTCCCAAGAGCTAAGTTTAAATAGTTTTAATTTGATTATGTCACACGTAGAAAATGGTTTTGAATAGATTTTGAAACCATACAGGAAGGTAAATAAGAAAAGTAAATGAGATAGAAGTGATCAGGGAGAAAAACGTGCTACCCTAGTTATTTCATTACTAATGTTATGATGTGCAATGTCTAAGTATCATTTTATTAGTGGTTCTAATATCAACAGACCCGAATTGGCATTTGAAGTCTGCCCTATACTTCATGTGATCCCGAATCCCCCTCGAATCCCCTGCAAGTTACCACAGGAGGGCAACCAAGTTGTAGGATTAAACCACTAACAATCCTAAAGACCTGTTTATAACTAGATAGCTTATAAACCCCCTCTGAAAGGAGTTCTTTAGCGCTTTTTCAGTGTTTAATGAAATTATTAGACGTAATTGGGTAAATTCCTACCCAGGGATAAATTCCAACCTAACCCTAAGGTACCCTCTGTAACATCCAATGATCAACTAGTCCGCCTAATAACAGAATTAACAAGATCTAAACCACCCTCAACACTGCCAAAACTCAAGGATTAATGACAGACTAAAAGGATATTCAATAAAGCAATAATTAAATAGGAAACATTCACCAAAACAATAGTAAATTCATAACTAGGCCAACACTAGAAGTGCTTAGCCGCTCATGGTAACAATACAGCAAGAGTAAATGAAAGGAATCATGGATTGAATCATCGTTTGTCTTACAAAATGCGTTTATGAACGATTAAATACAAAATTAAGTGTAGTGATTTATCCTTTAAACTTTTGGTGGAATTCTTCGACCTCTGGAAGCTTGGTTCACCCCTTGATACTGTGGTGGAAGGGTTGATGTCGAATGTGCTGAATGAGGGCTCTATTTATAAGTTTCAAGTCTGTTACGGTGTAACTGTTAAGTATGTGTTACGCCGTAACCATGTTGATGTGGATTTCCTTTATGGAGGCTTAAAGTGTGTTACGGCATAACCGTAACGCCATGGTTACGCCGTAATGCTGACTAGGATAAGTAATCCTTCTTTAACGTGACAAGTTATGGCGTAACGGTAATGAAGTGGTTACGCCGTAACTATGGTGCTGACTCGTTCCTTCTTTAATCTTGGTTACGGCGTAACTCCTGCGGGGTTGTTACGCCGTAACCAGTCTTGAAAACCTTCATTTGCTTGATTTCTAGGTCCGAATCCCGTGTCTCTTGCTCCAATGCTTGAGTTCTTCCTGTACACTTAATATGAATTGACTAAGTATCATTTCCAGGCATTAATACAATAATTACAAGCATTTTGATAGGGATTTTAATACAATAATTACAAGCATTATTTTATAAATCCGTTTAATTAACGTATAACTCGTAATTAGCGTATCTTTTTCGTTATTAATCCGTTTTTCGAGTTTCTTTTCTTTTTGGAATCGTCATGAGGTGTATTATCTTTATAAAATGTAAAACCTACTGTCTAAAACACGAATTAAAACAGCCCACAAATATCTGTTTGAGTTCATTTGTATAACTTTGTTTTTATAACTTACTTTCTATACTTTTCAACTTAATAATTACCACAAGACTTTTATAACTACATATATCATATGTATTATATATATTAAAGTCCAAGATCCATATTTTGTCCAAGATCATCAAGATCAACAAGTCTTTAACCTCACATGAAATCATAAACTTTCCTTAATTAAACTCTTAATTACAAGTTTATGTACATACTTTTTATACTTTCATAAACATGTTACCACACTTATAATCTCATTATTCCATGATATTACCAATCACATATCATATGAAAGAGTGTTAAAAATCATAATCACAAGTAAGTTATCCATTTAACATGTTTAAAAGCCCTAAATGGTGATTTAGCTATATAGAACATATATACTCATAAAAATGATAAAAGTAAGGACATAAAGGTTTTTAGATAACCTTATATTGATGTATGATGATGAGAAATATGCCCTAAACCCTTGTTTAGACTTTAAACCCAAGCTTGCACACTTGAAACCCTAGTTTTCCAAATAGAAACCCTAATCTTCCTTTCTTGCTTCTATACTTGTAAATGGTTAACCAAGGCTTGCAAACACCTTAGTATATCTTAGGAATGGTGTGTGATGGTGTGTATGGTCTAGGAAAATCAAGGCATAGATTATGTATAAGGGGTGTTTGTTGCCGTGGGTGAGTAGAGAGAAAGAGAGGGTGTTTGTTTGATTTTCTTGTTAAGTGTTTTGCATATGTGTGTTATCTATCTCTTGTATACTTGTATATATGGTATTAGCTAGTCAAAAAGATGCAATAGTAGTCCCAAGACATAGTGGAGTAACTTCATGGAAATTCTTATGGTCCAAGTGAAACATGGTATGAGCTAGGTTTAATGAGGATATGTGTACAAGATCACTTAGAGATTTTTTGTGTGCTCTACTATTGTCTCGATAATGTTGTTGTTGGTCGTGGAGTAAGGAGGGGGGGGGGAAGGCTTCTAGAAGTCCTTTTGATCAATTTATAAAATAACTTGTATCATATATGAAAATACAGTTGTAGGTTTTGTATATAAAGTGTGGTTTCTTGAAATTATATCATGAAGCATTATTTTATTTTCTATGCAACAAGTGTAAAGTAGTATTAACTTGGTAAAGTTTAATAAAATATGGGTATTAGTTATAATGTGGGTATTTTGTTGAAGCGTAGAATATTTTTGTGTTCCGGGAATCCTAAACTTATTTATCGCGAAACGTAACAAATTTACGTAACCAATAAAAATATATTGAACAAAGCCCATAATTATTCTCAAAATAATTATTTAATACTTGATTGATGTAAACGCTAAATTGTTTGATTCCCGTTTACATTGAATAATCGCTTTTAGCATACGCGATTTAACTTAACACTTTAAACTTAAAAGCAAACCCGTACAACACTAAAATAAATAGTAGATTTGTTGACATCGTCAATGACTTTAAACACAGAGATGTTATAGTTTTGTTGGATTATTAGTATTAGTGACCGTAAACACTTTATAGTCACACGAATGATTTTTGAGAGTGACTATTGTTCGTCCTTTGGCCACATAAATATATAATATATGTGACATTTGAGATGGTTTATTCAAGTATATGTGTATTTTGTGTGACTATTTCCCGTCCTGTGGCCACATAAATATATAATAAATGTGACGTTTGTGATGATTTAGTCACACAACGGGTGTTGTTTTTTTGAGCTAGTCACATATAATTTAAAAAAAATTGCCAAAAAGGTTAATAAGTGTACCATATGCTTTTTAAATCAAGTAAATGTGTAATTTTATGTGACTAATTGTTTCATACCAAATGGTCACATGAATTCTTATGTTTGAGTGGCCTTAGTAATATTTAGTCCAAACAAAGCATGATTTTTTTTTGGGATTTAGTCACATACAAGTTAAACCAAAAGTGGCCCAAAAGTGTGATCATATGTTGTTTAAAGTCAATGAAAGTGTATTATTGTGAGATATGTTCAGCCAATGGTCACAAGGAATTTATAAGTTTTGTGTGGCGTTTTGGGTAAATATTTAGTCACAATAAATCAATGTATTTTTTAATTTGTCACATACAAAGTAACCAAAAGTGGCCAAAGTTTAATAATTTACCATATGTAGTTTAAGAGTCAAGTGAATGTGTATTTTAAATGTGACTAAGTTTCATCTATAAGTCACGAAGAATTTTAAGTTTGTGTGGCGAATTATGTAAATTTAGTTCACACAAAGCAGTATTTTTTAATTTAGGGTCCACATACAGAGATTACCAAAAGTGGCCAAAAGTGTTTACTAAAGTGTGACCATATTTTTCAGAAGTCAAGTGAATGGTTTATTGGGTGTGACTATTGTTCATTCAAATGGTCCAAAAAGATTTTTAAGTGTGTGAGGCAAATATATAACAATTAGTCACACAAAAACTTATTTGTTTTTGCTTATTCAGTCACATACAAGTTAACCAAAAGTGGCGCAAAAGTGTTAATAAGTGAGATCATATAGATGCTTTTTAAAAATCAAGTAAATATGTAAAGTTATATGACTACTGTTCATGGAAGAGGCTTCCAATTGTCACATGAATATTATGTTTGTGTACCTTTTTGTAAATATTTATTCATACAAAGCTAGTATTTTTGGGATTTAGTCACATACAAGTAAACCAAAAGTGGCCAAAGAATGTTAATAAGTGTGACCAATATGTTGTTTAAAGTCAAGTTAATGTGTGTATTTTGTGTGACTAATATTTCTCCAATGTTCACAACGATGCAGATTTAAGTTTGTGTGCGGTTTTGTAATAATAATCACGACAAAAAAGCATTATTTTTAATTTAGTCCATACAAGTTAACCAAAAGTGGCCAAAAGTAGTTAATTAAGTGTACCATGATTTGTTTAAAGTCACGTGAATGTGTATTAAGTTGACTATTGTTCCATTCAATGGTCTCATGATTTTTAAGACGTGGTGGCAATTTGTAACATTTAGTCACTACAAAGCTTGTTTTTTTTGTATTTAGTCACATACAAGTATAACTAAAAGTGGCCAAAAGTGTAATAAATTATGACCAAAAAGTATGTTTAAAAAGATAAGTGAAAATGTGTATTATGTTGTGACATATTTTCATCCAATGGTCACAATGAATTTTTAGTTTGGTGACATTTTGTAATATTAGTCACTCATCGAATATAAATAAAGAGTGACCAATAATGTTGATAAAGCGTACCATATAAGTGAGTGCTCTTTTAGTTAAATATAACAATCATAATTTGTTGTCATATATAATATATAATATATATATATATATAAAAAATATATAATATATATATAAATAAATATATAAAACAAATTAAAAACATAAAGCAATTTCAAATTGAATAAAACTCGAATGTAAATAACTGAACCAAATATACAAATGTTAATGTCATACAATAATCAAATTCCTCAACTTACCATAATGTAAAAGACTATGACTCTTTTTTCCCTTCCCCTCTAGCTTGCGTTTGCATGTTTACAACGAGAGACATAGTTTTTCTCTTTGATTTGTAATTTTGGTGCAGAATTATAATCCACTTTGTATCGTAGTTGTGGTGTAGTAACTGCAAGTAAACAAAAAACTGCTTGTATCAAAACATTGAAATAAATATGAAGAATTATATATAGTAGGTTGAAAAACATCATGTATGTACCATTTCCTCATCAAAAACACTTGATTCTTTGGCCATGCAAAAAGAAACCACCTACGCATCAATAACTATTTTTAAAACCTATTATTTTCTACCACTCAGGGTATGCATGCTGCATCCACCCCCCTCCAACGATGAATCAATTAACACTTTGTAGCACTCATTTTGGGAGTGTGCTTGTTATGCCACATTTTTTTTCGTCCCGCCGACTTGTATAACGGTTTACCCAAGCAACAATATTTGATTTCTCTTAAGTGCCACAATTTGCACTTAGATGTGCCTAAAAAAAAGAAATTTTTGCATGTATATATCAGGGAAATTATTAAACAAAAGAATAGACAAAACACATGTTGAAATACATACCAGTTTGGTTAATTTCTTGTGTTGGAACACATTTCCTTCAAATGGAGAACTTGAGACCCCTTTTCTTCGTGACTTAGCGTTTTTTCTTAGTCTGACAATTTTAACAGGTTCCTATAAGTATATATAAAACATGGTACATTAGTTATTTATGGCAAAATTCAAAAATCAAAACCATTGTTTCCATTACCTTTTCCGAAGTTACAAGCCCATTAGACTTCTTTTTAATTCTCGCATTTTTATCACGTACAACAACACTTGACTGAGTTCTGTCCACCTCATAAGCGCCTATTGGAGTCAACCGACCCAGACCTGCAATATACATTTAAGAAATACATTTACGCATCAGTTTATGTTCAGTGCCTGCTATCATTAGCATCAGTAGTGTTAGCATTAGAAAATGAAATTGTTAACAACATAAAAAATGGCTTACATCTGAGGCTACATGCAATTGAGATGACAAATTCAACTGCCCCCCTTGTGCAGCCAACTGATTCACCAATTGACTAAGCATTCCCTTTGTTTCTGTCATCTCATTGGACAATTTATTGACCAATACATCTTTTTGTTGACACTCGCGTCTCTCATTATCAAGTTGAGTTTGAAGTAACTCAATTCTTTCATCAGTTGCTTGTCTGCTTCGAGCAAATGGAAAATACCTCTTGTCTGTAACTCCACTCCCACCCCTCTTGAATAACCCCCCTTTTCCTTACCAAACACAACTGTCATGGCATCAATGTCCATCATCAAGATCAAGGTTCCTTACTTGATCTTGACATTCAGGATCAACAT
This sequence comes from Tanacetum coccineum, assembly GCA_026074375.1. Taxonomy (NCBI): domain Eukaryota; kingdom Viridiplantae; phylum Streptophyta; class Magnoliopsida; order Asterales; family Asteraceae; genus Tanacetum; species Tanacetum coccineum. Next base: position 10,260 of record BQNB010143514.1, on the reverse strand, counting down.
CCTTATCTGCACAAAATATGGAAATAAGGTTATTAAACGTAAATAAGCAAAAGTAATAGAATTTGCAGTCAAACTACAAGTTTACTCCCACTGATCTTACATCTCATCATCTGTAAATTCTCCGTCTTTGTTTACCCTTCCTTTCAACCACATTATACCACGCGGGGGTTCTTCATCTGCTTCAATTTCTTTATTTTTGATCTAATAAACATCAAATGCATACACATGTAAAGTTAAACCAAGATAAACGAAAATATAAGAGGGTATTAAATGCAAATGTTGCAGAGTTGATTTTATTTACATCGAGACATTTTATTGAAATCGACGTTTTTAATTAATTACTAGCTATGCCTTAAAACAATATTCATCTTGAACCGTACGTAATTAACTTTTCAGAATAAGGTAATCCGTTTTAAATGTAGAATTATTATTATCGATATTCGTTTTTTACCTCTTGTTGTACGTCATAACTCTCATTTTTTTTTACGTTGATACCCGTTAGCCTCAAAAACTACCCAACTATCTTAAAATTGATACACCAAACATCAAAGTTTTCTAAAAAATTTAAACTCGAAAACTTTCACAACCCCTCAAGGGTGCGTGGCACAAGATGTGAAAGACTAGACATTTGTCCTATCCAATTGCAATATATTCGCTAAACAGTCAACTCTATAAAACCAATTCTCATTACCCTTATACCCATAGTTTCCCAAAAATATTTTACACACACAATCTTCCTTTGTCCCTCCCTTTTGCCAGAATTCATCAACAACACAAACACCATTATCCATCAAATATTTAACTAAACAAATAATAACTACTATTGGAATATGACACTGTATGGTTTCCTATACTTTTTGAAGTGATTAAAGGGTGTTTTCAAGGAAGTTTATACATATTTGGGGCTGATTTATAAGAATAATATGAAGATGGTCATGCATGTCAAGGAAATGATATCCGCTATAATAGCTGGTGGCTAGAAAACTTGTTGTTCAATAACTATTTTGGGTGATCATTATAGTGAGCCATCTTTCTTATTTCCTAAATTTTTCTATAAGAGCTACTTTTGATATGTATTACTTGCTATAGAAATATAATTGATGAGTATGGGAATGTTTAGGATATGGTGTTGTGGCCTTTGCATAAGAGTGTGATTGTGGTTTTTAAAATGAGTTAAGAAATAGGTTATGAGGTTATTTTTAAAGAGGCTGTTTTGAAACAGTAGCAAAAGCGGTTGTTTTCCTCAAAAATTTTTTGGCTTAGGGTCAGTAAAAAAAAGTCATGGTGATAGATATTTTCTTGGCATGATGTGATAGTTGGAATGGTCAACCAATAATTTATAGTTGAGTGGAAATTTGATGGTCAAAATACTAAAAATGGGTCAGTTCTTGACATTCGTTTAGAAAACGTAATAAAACACCAGGTTTTATGAGTGTAAATGATGGTGTTTTAAAGTATGGTCAATACTAGACATCCAAAGGAAGCTTATAGCCTTGGCCTACACAACCATTGCTGATCCTAGATTAGGAGTTCTGAATGAAAAGTTGACAACATTTAAGAAAATTCTAGTCAACTTTCTGGTTATGACTTAGGGTTAGTAAAAAACTATTAAGGTAATCAATTCAGTTTTCTCAAACCTCACTCTCAATTTGTAAACAAAACTTATGTAATCTTAACCATACTTCCTTTCATTCACAAAAACATAATCCACCTCATGCCCATTTTATGACGATAAACATTTTTAGAACGTGCGCCATTTCTACCTCTTGCTATTTCTCCCTAAAAACACAAAATCAACAAGTTATTGGGATAAAAGCCTTCTTGATGCCTGTAAAATTAAGCTGTTCAAGTAAAGATACTGCTGCTAGATGATCTTCAAGGAAAAAAAAAAAAAAAAATGAAACAAGTTGTTAGTACTGCTAGAGTAAATATGTTACTACTCTACTACTGCTAGTACATAGTTTAGTACTGCTATAGCTAGTTAATATATTACAACTGTTCTAGTATAACTTAGTACTTAGGCTAGTTATAAAAAGTTAGTATTTGCTGCTGGAGAACTACCATAGAAATATTGGCCGTGTTTACTACTGCCTGGTCAGAACATTTACTGCTGCCAGTAGAGTTAATGCTGCCATTGAAAGTTACTACTGTTTAAAGTATCAAGTTAAGATTGCCAGTGGAAAAGTAAATGCCTGCTGGATTGTTAACGTTGCGAGAGATTACACTGATATTATGAAATGACATATATACTAAATAGAAAGATGAACTAATTAAAACCTTGTATCCATCGGTGGTCGTGTATTTTACAACTCGACAAATTCTTCTGCTTTCACAATTGCCTATACTTGGCCTGGGAGTTCATTCAGTTTGAAGGTGTATTTAGTTGGGCAATATGTATTTTCCTCTCTCAGTTTCAATTAGAAATTCCTTAGCATTTTACGCAAGAACGGATAAGCATTACCCAGTTTTTGACTGTCAAGTCAACATCAAAATAAACCGCAAAGATACACAATGTTGTTAATTAGTTGCACATAATGTAAATGCAAAACAGATAAACTTATGTAGTACTGGGTTAAAAAATAGTATATATGTACCGTGATTTCATCCCATAGTTTATCTCTTGATTCTTTATCCACCTTCTTCCAGGATAGAATCTTCAAACCTATGTGCTCACGAACAAGATCTCCTAAAAAACTCGAAAACAGTGCTCTGTGTAACCCTGATACCATATTCAACGCACAAAAGGTTACACTTGATCTTTATTCCACCATTTTGCCATATTCCCGCTAAACTTATATAGCGCTGGTTATCCCTCTTAACTAGTTTCAGAACAGAAAGGTTTTGATCCATCCGCACTTCAGCATGGTGGTTCCATCCGCATCTTTCACCATCAGAATACTTCTCGATTCATATCCTAACATATCATCATTTATCGATTATTGTGAATTTAACCAAAGATCATGATCAATCGAGGCATGAATTTCAACCAATGATTTCTGAACATCGGTATTGATTTTTCCATACTCTTGAGCAACAATGTTCAAAGAAAATGTTAGTATATTAGTAACTAATTTAACATATATTGCAAACTAATTAACAACTTTGTGTTAATGCTTTGCATGCGATAATTTTTTAAAAGGGTTATTTCAGTTTATGTCTTCGTGGGGGTTGCTTCATTTTTTTATGATCCAACAAGAAATACTGATATTGGAAGGTTAATCTTCATACACCATCTTAAGTATTGCCATGTTAGAGTCATTATTCGTGAGGTTTAACAAAAAGATATATGGCTTGATTTTGATTAATTCGTCCAAGTGTTCTTCATGGAGAGTTGGTTAAAATATCATCTTCTAGCCGGCGGTTTGACAAAAGGTAGGGACAAGATCCAGAAATTTAGGAAAAAGTCAAAGGTGAGTTGCCAAAAGTCAAAGGCGAGTTGCTTAATTTAAATAGATTATATATCGTGCATAAGGCGGGTTGTGTTAAATGTGTGTGGTGCGAGTTGCCTTGTTACGCGGGCTGTTTACACAGGATAGTGGCGAGTTGGCTTGAAGAATAATAGCCGGCGATGTTGGTAAAAGGTACGGCGAGGTTCTAAACAACACACGCGAGTTTGATAAGATTATAGCAAGCGAGTTGCTCACGGCGAGTTGCTTAGTTTATTGGCAGCGAGTTATACAGGTTGAAGGCGGTTTGAATATTTTAATAGAAAAATACGAAAAAGCTATGGCGGTTTTGAAAACTCTACACGGCGTTTTCTCAAAAACCAGACAATGGTTTGAGTATTATTATTAGGCGGCGAGTTGTTTTCAAGGTGGAAGCGGTTTTGATTAAAAAAAAAAGAGTATCCAGATGACACCAATGCCCTTTTAGCAAACACTTTTTGGCGGAAAATCAAGTAATTATTGTAATCGTTATTTCTATAGCTTATTAACTTATTTTTAACATCAAAGTTCAAAAATTTTGGTAATATGTATAAAATATTTCGGCTCGCCCCCTTTAGCGACACTTTTTGGCGGGAAAAATTAATGTAAAATATGAAATTTTTTCTTTAGCCTATTTAGCTTCTTTACAAAAAAACCCAATTAAGTATTTTTTGTAATATGGTAAAATTATATTTTTCATAATCCAACTGCATGCCAAATTTCAAACCATCAACAAACCAAATATCAAAAGAACCGAATTATTCATTTAGCGGTTTTCTTTTGATATTTGAGAAAAAGATTCGGTAAACTTACTTATCGGTTTAAATCTTAGACTTGTAAAATCCCGTGAGACGTTAATTGCATTCATAACCAGATACATCAAGATAGTCGTCTAATATGTCAGAAGATATTTGGTATGCCGGTTCCGATACACGCCCACCAATGCTTGACAGAACAGACTTTGAATCTTGGCAACAACGCATTCGTCTGTATTGTCTGGGAAAAGATAATGGAGAGAACATTATGAAATCGATTACTGAAGGTCCATTTCAAATGGGAACGTTCATACAAACTCCTGCTGAAGATGCTGAAGAAACTGAGGGTGCACTTCAACTAGGTCCAGAACGTGCTAGAGTCTTTACAGACCTTTCTGCTGAAGAAAAGGAAAGGTATAAAGCTGACATTCGTGCTACGAATATCTTACTTCAAGGTATACCAAAAGACATCTACACACTCATCAACCATTATACTGACGCCAAAGACATTTGGGACAATGTGAAGATGATTCTGGAAGGTTCTGAGTTAACAAAGGATGACAGGGAATCACAATTATACGATGAATTTGAACGCTTCTGTCAAATCAAAGGAGAGACCATTCATGTTTACTATGTTAGGTTTTCGAAGCTCATTAACGACATGAGAAACATCAAGATGACCATGTCCAGAATGCAGCTTAACTCTAAATTTGTGAACAATATGTTACCTGAATGGAGCAGATTCATAACCGAAGTAAAACTCAACAGAGGTTTGAAAGAGTCTAAATTTGATCAGTTGTATGCTTACTTGAAGCAACATGAGGTGCATGCTAATGAGAACAGAATGATGATGGAAAGGTTCATTCAACCAACTAATGATCCTTTGGCACTAGTGTCTAATGCCTCAGTTCATTCAAAGCGCATCTTCCTCAAACGAACAATCAACTCAGAACTTCCTCAAATGCAAGGAACAATGCTACAGTTCAAGACGGCATAGTTGTTGTTCAGGATGTTCGAGGTAGATACAATGCGAATAATCAAGGAAAACCATTTCAGAGGAACAACGCAAGAGAAGTTGTTAGAACTGGGAATGTAGGTTGTTGTTCAGGAGGGGGGTGGGGGGGGGGGGGATGTTCGTGATAGATACAATGTGAATAATCAAGGAAGACCATTTCAGAGGAACAATGCAAGAGGAAATGTTGTAGCTGGGAATGTTGGAGGTCAGAACAGAGTTGGAAACATGAATCCTGGTCAAGCTAAACCCATTATGTGCTACAACTGCAAAGGAATCGGGCACATAGCACGAGAATGTCCACAACCAAAGCGTCCTCAGGATTCAGACTACTTCAAAGACAAGATGCTGCTGATGAATGCTCATGAAAATGGTGCTGTACTGGATGAAGAGCAGTTGTTGTTTATTGCAGGAGAACGTGCCACCAATTTTGATGACGATGTGGATGATTTGGCACTCAATGTGGACCATGGCTTTGAAGCTGATCAATGCGATGCATTCGACTCTGATGTTGATGAGGCTCCCACCACACAGACCATGTTCATGGTAAATCTTTCATCTGAAGTCCAATCTATGAGAAGCCGGGGACCATCATATGAACTCGAATATCCGTTTGAGGTACAAGATCATGAATACCTTTTGAAGATCAAATGGATGAGTATCATGAAGTACACGAGATGCAAATCGATGTACCAACACAACTCCGTTTTGACTTTGATGCTGACTATACGATGATGAGTAATATTATTCCGTTGATTTTAGTGGAAGACAACGAAGAAACATGTTATACAAAGTAATGTATCTCTTTACGAAATGGATGCATTGATGTAAATTCTCGATGAAATGCATGAACAAGGGTGTACAAAGTAGGTCACAAAAATGCAGGTTAAAGTATTTAATGACACAATTGACTTCTTAAACTTGCGAGATAAAAGGGAACGTCGGGGGTATGAACAACGGCTAAGTTTGAGATAACTGGTAGAGAACAAAAGAATTGATTGAACAAATAGATAATTATCATCTGACCGAAATCGAAAAGAAAACTTCTTTAAAATCGGAATCTTCATTCTGCACAATTGCAACTTCTTCTTACCCTTAAACATCTAATATAATGAGGGAAGAACGATCATTTTGAAAAACGATTATAAACAAAAAGAAGACAAATTCCCTTGAAGAGTTTTTTAGACATTAAAAGGCTAAACACAAAGGTAAAGAATAGATTATACAAACAAGATCAGTCTGTTCAAACGGTTTACATGATATGTAAACCAAAATCATTTTATGATGAAAAGAACAAGGTAGCGATAGGCTACAAAAATCCCTTATGTCTCACCCGTGCAAAGCAAGTTCAACCTGCCCTCTATAATGGTCATGTAATTTCCATATGTTCCAATCAGCACAGCCCTGTAGTACCATGACATCAGAGAATACTCGTGAGATATCTAGAGATAACTAGGACACAGAATTCTGAGAAAATGAAAAGCCCTCTATGTGATGGAAAATAAAGTTGGATTGCCCCCCAGATTACTTGAAGGGAGAACCTTCTTGCAACCTTTGCTCCACAAAGCAAATCGACCCCAGAACAATATTTTTGGTCTAATAATAATGACAGGAAAAAGGCTGAGACCTTAGTTCCAAAACCACTTTCAGCATTGACAGTGTATCCACCCAATACTCCTTCAACTTGAGTACCCCAGAGTTCTTCCAACTAAAAGTCAAGTAAAGATTAATCTTTATGTACTCACACAACTTTTTACGGAATTTGACAAAACTTGCAAAAAGAGAATCACCCCAACAGGTGTTACAGAAGGGGAAAGAGGTTTTGAACAAACAAAAAGATGTTACCTCACTGAAGTTATTCCATTTTTCAAAACTCTTAAAGAACACTTTGCAGGAGTTCAAACGGCCCTCTTTAAAGAAGTTAAAGTAATGGAAGAAATTTTTGATCAATGTCAGATGAAGGTGGATCAGAATGTCGGGACAAGCAATGTGCTGATATTGTAAAGAAAAACCTCTCATTGAAAAATGAGAATCTGATTGCTACTTAGTCCTGTCGAATCAACTGTTGTTAGATGTGGAAAAATAACGTTGTCTAGATCTGAAGCTGAGGTATCTAGAGTTCATAAAGAGTCCCAAAACATATGTCAAAACATGAAAGGGAATACCTAAATTTGCAATCTAAAGTATCAACAACTCAAGAAGTTTTGATAAATAACAAATCACAAACATCACAAGGGGGAAGCACCTGATTTAACTCATTCCTTTAAATCAAGAATTCTCGAACATCAGATTCAAGAAAAGGACAACGTGATTAGAGACTTGAAAGTTCTAGTCTCTAATGTGAATGACAGAAGTTGTGAGCCTTATAATGCTAACGATGTCACTGATCTTCTTGAACAGAATGAGCGTTTAAGAGCAGAAATAGAAAAGGTTAAGCAGCATTACAAGGAAATGTTTGAGTCTATTAGATCCCAGCGCACTAGCACTAATGAACAGACATCTTCCTTGTTAACACAGATTGAGGATCTAAAGGCTCAATTAGAAGGCAATTTGAAAGTTGCCGCTAGAAGTTCTGTCAAAACAAAAGTTCTTGCTCCTGGTATGTATGCCATAGATGTAGAACCAATCCCTCCTCGCCTTAAGAACAATAGGAATGCTCATTTAACCTATATCAACCATCTTAAGAGAAGTGTAGAAAACATTAGGGAATTGTTTAGAGGAAGCTAGAGTAGTTAAAACCACGATAATGTTAACTTAACTATGCTTGTCAATACACTAAGCGTTCTCAGGAATTGGTAGAATATGTTATTGACACTTGCCCAAAAGAATTCATCGAAAGAGATAACAAGGCTCCTTCTATCCCTTTGACTAGGAAAAAGCAAGTTACTTTTACTGATACATGCAGTACATCTACTAATAACACACAGAAACATAGAGTGCACCAGAAAACTCAACCGTCTACAGGAGTAAGCAGTTCCACTCGTGCAAGCGGATCAAAGCCTAGAAGCAATACAAAGCACAATAGGATCCTGCCAGCTAAGAGTGTGAATAACAAGAAAGTAGAAGACCATCCTAGAACAAATAAGTCTGTTTGGACAAAAGTGAATCGAGTTGATTCTAGCATTAGCTCTAAGCATGTTGTAATTAATTCGAATTCTGAATCTGTGTGCAAAACGTGTAACAAATGTTTGAATTCTGCAAATCATGAAATGTGTGTTGTTAATATTTTGAGCTCTGTGAATGCTACCCCCACTGTTAAAATTGTCTTGAATAAAGGGAAGCAGATTTGGAAACCAAAAGGCAAACTGTCTGATAACAGTTTGAACAAGACCAAGCAGATTTGGCAACCAAAAGGCAAACTGTCTGATAACAGTTTGAACAAGACCAAGCAGGTTTGGAAAGCAACGGGCAAACTATTTGCTAATGTTGGTTATCAATGGAGATCCACAGGAAAGAAAGTCGCCTTAGGAAAACTTAATTGTGGTTATCAATGGAGACCCACAGGAAAGAAATTTGCCTTAGGCGAACTGTGCCCTTTAACTAAGCTTTCTGTGCAATGTTCTATCATAACTGCTAACCACCAGGACCCCAACAAAAATTGGGGAACCGAAATTCCAAACTCTCCACACTCGACTGTTTTCAAATGCAGGTCGTACAGGTCATCCTTTGGTATCTGGACTCAGGCTGTTCAAAACATATGACGGGGAATCGTTCAAAGCTCAAGAATTTTGTGGAAAAGTTCATCGGGACAGTCAGATTCGGGAATGATCACTTCGGAGCTATCATGGGTTATGGAGATTATGTTATTGGTGACAGTGTGATCTCCAGAGTATACTACGTGGAGGGACTTGGACACAATCTATTCTCTGTAGGGCAATTTTGTGATTCTGATCTTGAAGTTGCCTTCAGAAAGCATTCTTGCTTTGTTCGTGATATTAATGGTGCAGACTTACTTAAAGGTAGTCGTAGCACCAATTTGTACACGATATCGATTGATGATATGATGAAGTCTTCTCCAATATGCTTGCTGTCCAAAGCTTCCAAGTCCAAATCATGGTTGTGGCATCGTCGTTTAAACCATTTAAACTTCGGCACAATCAATGATCTTGCTCGAAAAGATCTGGTTAGAGGTCTACCAAGATTGAAGTTTGAAAAAGATCATCTTTGCTCAGCCTGTCAACTTGGAAAAAGCAAGAAGTTCTCCCACAAACCAAAATCTGAAAATACAAATATGGAAGTTCTTCATACCCTTCACATGGATCTGTGTGGTCCAATGAGAGTCCAGAGTATTAAAGGGAAGAAATACATTTTAGTCATCGTGGATGACTATTCAAGATTCACATGGGTAAAGTTTTTGAGATCAAAGGATGAAACTCCAGAGTTTGTCATCAACTTTCTTAAGCAAATACAGGTTGGTCTCAACAAAACAGTTAGATACATCCTCACAGATAATGGACAGGAATTCGTCAACCAAGTTATGTCTGAATACTATGAAGGTGTTGGCGTATGCCATCAAAAATCTATTCCGAGAACTCCTCAACAAAACGGCGTTGTCGAAAGATGAAATCGTACACTTGTGGAAGCAGCACGTACAATGATGATATTCTCAAAAGCACCGATGTTTCTATGGGCATAAGCTGTAGCTACTGCTTGTTACACCCAGAACCGATCCCTAATTCATACTCGTCACAACAAAACCCCTTATGAGATTGTACATGATAAGAAGCCTGATCTTACATTTTTCGAGTATTTGGTGCTCTGTGCTATCCTACAAATAATAGCGAAGATCTAGGAAAATTTCAAGCCAAAGCTAACTCGTGGGGTATGCTCCTAGCAGGAAGGGCTATAGAATCTACAATAAGAGAACTCATCGATTAATGGATATAATTCACGTCACATTCGATGAGATGCATCAGACAATGGCTCCTGTACTCATGAGTTCAGGACCCGAGCCTATCAAATCAGGGATCGCTCTAACCGATAAAGAACTGGAGATGTTATTTCAACCAATGTTTGATGAATACTTTGAACAATCTCGAGTCAATGAACCAGTACCTTCTGCTACTGC
>BQNB010143512.1:904-14911 GCA_026074375.1 Tanacetum coccineum | reverse complement strand
CATTGGTCTTTCCTAAACTTAACGGTTTGATCAACGCAATATAGGTAATCGTTATGAGGGTGCTTTGCCTTTGCTGATTTCTCGATGTTGAATGTGATAATTTCCTTACCTACACAGAGGCTCATCTTTCTTTCGTGTACGTCAATGACGGCATGTGCAGTTGCCAAAAAAGGTCGCCCCAGGATGATGGGCACCATCTCATCTTCATCCATTTCAAGGACTATGAAGTCGACCGGAAAAATAAATTTGTTGATTTTTACCAACAAGTTTTCACAGATACCAACGGGATACTTAAGAGATCGGTCAGCCAGCTAAATGCTCATATTGGTTGGCTTGAGTTCGAATATCCCCAGTTTGCGGAAGAGAGAGTATGACATGAGGTTAATGCTTGTTCCAAGATCTGCCAGGGCATTTTTTTACGGCTAATGGTCCGATAAGACATGGGAGCGTAAAACTCCCTGGGTCTCCTTCCTTTTGGGGGAGGTTCTTCTGAATAATGGTTGAACATTCTTCACTGAGGTTTACCGATGAAGCTACTTTTTCAAGTTTCTCCTTATGTGACAGAAGATCCTTAAGAACCTTGGCTCCTTTTGGCATATGGATCATAGCCTCCATGAAGGGTAGGTTGATATGGATTTGCTTGAATATATTTAGCAGCTTCTCATCCTTATCCTCCTTTTTTTGTTTTTTTAGTCGGGAGGGAAAAGGAACGTCCGAGGATTTTGAAGGTTGATACAAAGTTGGGGAAGCTGGGGCATCGTTTTCGGGATTAGTGGGGAGTTCATCACTCCTAGCTTCTTCGTTGCTGATTGGTTCATGTGTTTGAGCAGGGTTGTGAGTAGTGGTGTATGGCGGATCGCGTGTAGTGGTTCCAAATCGAGTTATGATGGCCAGGGCTGGCTTACCAGGGGGAGTCTCTTCTTCGAGGGTGGCAAAGATTTTGGAAAAGTGTTCATGCATATCGGATTGACGTTGGTCTAGCATTTCTCCCAATCCTTTTAAGTGGTGCTTCTTTTCCATCTTGGAGTTGGCCAAATCATCTTCGAATTTACTCTGAAGGACCAATCAGGGCCCTTTTCCCTTTCCTCTTTTTTTGTAATTTCCCTATGGAGGGATATCGTTATTTTGATAGAATTTTAAGACGAAAGGGTCCTCGTAGATGTCGTCGCCTGATAGGCAAACTTACTCGTGTGGAATGTTTTGATCGTACTCGTCAGCTTTATGAGTCCCACCACAGATGTCGTAAATGAAATATGCGTTTTTAAGAGATTTCCCGTGGGTAGGTGTTGTGAGGTAGGAGAGCTGCTGATGGGCTCTTTTCCGCCGATCATCAAGGGTAGGTTTTATCATTTAAGAGACAAACAAGACGTGTTTGTGAGACAACAGGTCATCCCATGAGTCATATTGGTACTGGGTGAATTCCTCGATACGATCCTACCCCTCATCTTCATGGAAGCAGGTAAACTGAAATCTAACGAACTGAACTTAAAATTTCATATTTGGGAATCATATTGTCGTAAAATAATTGTACTAAGAGCTATTTCTTGATCCCATGGTAAGGGGCCTTGCGAAGCAGATTCTCAAAACGTCTCCAAGCATCCCGGATAGGTTCGTCTTTATTTTGATGGAATCGAAGGATCTGTAATCGAATGAATGTAGTGCATTAAGGGAAAAAGAATTTGTATAGGAAATTAGGGGATAATTGTTCCTATGAGGTAGCATAGACAGAAGGTAGCCTTTCTAACCATTTCTTGGCTTCTCCTTTTAGGGTAAAGTGGAAGAAGCGTAGCCCAGATGCATCTCTAGTGGCTCCATCGGCTCATATATTGTCCACAATGCTAAGGAAGAGTCTGATGTGGTCGTAGGGGTTTTCAGTTTCCAACCCTTGAAATTTACACACACTTTGGATTAGCCAGATGCCACGAGCGTCTACTACTTCCCCGGTTTGCTCTTCGGGGAAGTGATCGAGTTTTGGAACCCCTTTTGGTTTGGATGAGAACCTTCGTGCAAGGTTTTGGGAATATGGGTGATGGTTGGTTCTGTGTTGCCAGATGATGACGCCCTGTTATTGAAAAGGTTTCGTCCAAAAATAGTTAAGGATTCGTTTGGATGATGTCGTCAAGCGGCCTTTCTACGCCGATGTATTTCTCTTTCAGGTTTGTTAAGAGGCTCGAAAAGCCTCCTAATGGTGATGCGTATCATGATGGCAGTTTAGGATGAGTGGGAAGGGAGCAAGGTATGAACACATACACAAAGAAATGATAGACTATGAGAAAGCTAATTAACAAGAAATTAAAATCTCACTTGAAAGGATTCAAGCGAGTAGATCTAAGCTAAATAAAATTCAGAACCTAAACTAGTTGCTATTCTCCGCTGCAGCGGCGCCAAAAACTTTAATGAGCGTTGTAAACTCCCACTAAGTTTTACAACTCCCTAGGCAAGTGTACCTAACCGTTGTAGTGTAGTATAGGCAAGACACGAGGGTTGTTATCGCTCTCTAGGGGAATAGGCGTCAGTAAAGGTCCAGACTAAACTTAGCTAAGAACAAGAGGTTGAACAAAGACAATTTTTATGTTTTATATTTTTGAAAGCAAGTAAAATCTCGGGTTATAAAGGTGGTTTGTATTAAAACTACTAATAAAACTAAGTAACTAACTAAATTAAGATAATGAAGATTCGTATGATAAGGGAGTAATGTTTACTTAATCATGCGTGATCCCTTTTGTAGCTTCTCGTTAAGCCTATTGGCCTTGTCACACATGTCTATGTATAATGTAGGTAATATTCACTATGTATGGCAATTAACATGATAAATGACATCAACGATATAACAAATAGAAAACACACAAGCAGCAAGGTAGTAAAATGGACGACTATTACAAGGACCCTAGTCTAGAATAACGTGCATAAGTCCTGGGGGGTGACATTTGGGTGAATTTTGGGTGAAGTGGTGAGTTAACTATCTTACAGGAATACACGTTGGTTTGGTTGCTAGTCGAAGACTCTACCACTCGGACAAGATATACAAACTTTACAAAACTCTACATTAAACTCTTTATTTTTCTTTTCTTGACTCTATGATAAACATAAACAAATAAACAAACGCAAATGGTAGCCCGTACATTTTTTTGATTTTTTTCTATCTTTTTTTTTCTTTTTCTTTTTTTGCATTTTTTTCGTACACTTTTGCCCTACCATTTTCAACATATAATACATCATTGGAGTTTATAGATACACCTCTAAATTTGAACTTTTTACAAACTCGATAAATAAACTATTCTAATGACCCGAATTAGTTGGATCAAAATAACATGGAGCCTATTTGACAAACATATAGGGGTCTTGACTTAACTTTTCTTCCCCATTCTTCCGCGAAATAAATACTACCATGAATCCCAATCGTCCAAAACAATATATACAAGGATAAGGACTTAGCAACCGTGTACTCCAATAATTAACTAAGGTGTTAACACAACAATGTACTAAAAACAAGTACATATAGGGTAGGCTAAGGTTTTGGGTGTAAAAATTGGTTAAAGGTATCGAATTTCAACTATTACATACTTCCGGAATAGCCTATTTAGGAATTCCTAGAAATCCCCTTTCGGTCGTCCCGTAATACATAAATAGAAGAAAAACAAAAAGGATAGGTTGAGGTTTAACTAGGGGGATCTCACACTAAAATTGAGCACGAAGCAAGGGTGTGGGATAGTTATATAGTCGGGGTGATTATAGTAACAATTACAGGTTTAAAACATGGGTTAATCCTAGTGCCTCTTATCATTTAGCAAATATTATTACTCACTACGCAGTCTCGGGATGCATCACTAAAGCAAGTTCTAGAATTTAATACACTACCGGTACACTCATATAATTTAATATCAATGCTTAGAGCTCCAAAAAAGGCGCGTCAAAACCACACATGCACATCCATAACGATGGAATAGACACACATGATTGTACATTCCCTAACTCGAGAAAGCTTAGAGATATAAACTATCTTGGGCATCAAAGGTGGATACCCGAATTCCTAAAGATCTAAAGGCGTAAACCTCACAATTTGGGGGTGAATTCATTTTGAGTGGAAGGGTTTTTGTGCTAGTCGTATAATTCCCTATCAATGAGACGCTCTAGTACTAAGTTTCACCGGTATGTGTGATGAAATTTTTTAAATTTGGGTCAAAATTACCCTTTACGCTACGTTTCGATATATTACTCATCATTTTAAGGACAAAGCAAAGACAAATGGTGGAATAGTTTCTAAGGCTTCCCCTACACTTATTACGAACATTGTCCCTAATGTTCTACCAAGTACCCATAAACGAATAAAGGGAAAAGAAAAGAGAGCGAAAGAAACTAGTACTCCCCTGGTTTTGCTCAATGATGGAGAAGAAACAATGATCCCGGCTAAATCGTCATCTAAGAATCGTCCACTTGAAACTCCTAAGAACTTCTGGGCTCTTTCTCATCAAATATTTCCTGCAAATCAAAGACAATATGCAAACATACCTAGCGTAAAATCAGCGGAATGATAAATATACAACTATATGGTTTTACATTTTTGACTTGATGACAAACTATTAATTTAAAGATAGGATGAATGTGTTAAAAGCATTCGTGGTTTCTTGCAGGTTTTTAAGCAATGTACAAATTCCAGAACTTATACAAAAAATTTCAAAATCAAAAATCGAATTTTCTTGTACATGGCTGGGGACGCCGTCAGGAAAATCCTGACGCCGTCTCCACATACTGTAAAGAAATTATTTTTCTTTCTTTAAAAATTTCCTGCACGCATATCCAATAAGTATTTCCTGCAAAAATTTAATGCAAACACCACAAAATTTATTAACACAATCATATGACTTGATCACACAAGACGCGAATTAATCTAAATTATTTATTTTGACTTGTTTGAAAATTGGTTCTTATAAAACGGATTTTTCCCTTACACTTATTTTTGTAAAATACCTTTTAATGAGATTAAGACGAAGTTAAAAACAAAGCAAAGCATGATTACAACTATTTTTAAACAATAATAACAAACAATAAAGAATTAAAACACACTACACACCTAAAATGTAGAAATTAAAAGATTGGGTTGCCTCCCAACAAGCGCTTTTGTTTATTAGAGAGTCTTGTAGCTAGACTTAGAGTCCTATTCCTTACGTGACTCCTCCTTAGTTTTCCAAAAGTATGTCATCGTCTTTATCAAAATTCTCTGTGTCTAAGTTATATGGTTTTACACGTTACCTATTCATGATGAATTCATTTCCTTCCTTGCCACTTAACTCAATGGCTCCATTTCTCAGTGTCCTACTTACGGTAAATGGACCGTACCATCTTAATTTTTAGTTTTCTAGGAAAAAGCCTTAGACGGGAGTTGAAGAGGAGCACCTTGTCTCCTTTTTCATATTCTGTAGTTAGATTGATCCTCTTATCGTGCCATCTCTTTGTTCTTTCTTTGTATGAAATGGATGATTCATATGCGTCAAGTCTCAATTCATCCAACTCGTTTATTTGGAGGAACCTGTTATCTCCCGCTTTTGCCAAATCCATAATACATGTTTTGAGTGCCCAATAGGCTTTATGTTCGAGCTCAACTGGAAGATGAGAGGCTTTCCCATATATTAGCCTGAAGGGCGTTATTCTAAGAGGTGTTTTGAAAGCTGTTCAAAATGCCCAAAGAGCATCATCGAGCTTGTTCGACCAATCCTTTCGATTATTACCAATGGTTTTTTCAAGAATTCATTTGATTGCCAGGTTAGTATTTTCGACTTGTTCGTTTGTTTGTGGGTGATATGCGGCCAAAAACCTATGCACTACTCCATACTTCTTCATTGCACGGTCTATTTGGTAATTGATAAGAAGGTTCCTCTGTCACTTATCAATGCCTTGGGCATGCCAAATCAGGCGAATAATTTTTTTAGAAATTTGACCATGTTTCTAGCATCGCTGGTGGGGAGAGCTTGAGCTTCCACCCACTTGGATAAGTAATCGATGGCCACCAATATGTATTTGTTTCCGTTTGACGAAGGAAACGGGCCCATGAAATCAACGCCTTAAACGTCAAATATTTCTCAAACCTAGATGTATTTCTGAGGTGTTTCATTTCTAGTGGAAATGTTCCCAGCTCTTTGGCATGCAACACACGAGTAAAATAATTTTCTTGCATCGCGGAAGATATTAGGCCAGTAAAAAACCCAGCTTCATAAACCTTCCTTGTAGTTGTGGCAATCCCATAATGTCCGCCAAATGGGCCACTATGACATTGTCAAAGAATTTGTGATGCCTTTTTTCTAGCGACGCACCACCGATAATCTGATCGGCATATTGTTTGAATAAAACGGTTCATCCCAAAAGTAATGCCAAAGGTCACTATAGAATTTTTGCTTTTCTTGGCGGGTGGATCGGAAGGGTAGCACCCGGCTGGCCAAGTAATTTGCATAATCGGCATACCAAGGTTCGTTACCTTGGTTAGCAATTGACATAAGTTTCTCTTCAGGGAACATGTCCATAATCTTGACCTTAGTGAGCCTTCTAAGTTCTGGGTTCTCGAGCCTAGATATGTGATCGGATGCCCGGTTCTCATCACCTTTCTTATCGCGGATGTTGATATCAAACTCTTGGAGTAAAAGTATCCACCGAATGAGCCTTGATTTTGCTTCTTGTTTGGTGAAAAGGTATATTAGGGCAGAGTGGTCTGTATATACAATCGTTTTAGACAGAACCAAGTATTGCTGAAACTTATCAAAAGCGAACACGACCGCAAAAAGCTCCTTTTCTGTTGTCGTGTAATTTTCTTGCGCTGCATTCATGGTTTTACTAGCATAATGAATGGGTTGGAAGTGTTTATCTATTCGCTGTCATAGTATAGCCCCTACCGCGTAGTCGCTAACGTCGCACATAATTTCAAAGGGTAGGGACCAATATGGCTTTATCATAATAGGTGTCTGAGTAAGTTCCTGTTTAAGCGTTTTGTAGGCTTGAATGCATTCTTTAAAAAAGACGAAAGGGGCATCTTTCACAAGTAGTTGGGTGAGGGGCCGTGCAATATGTAAAAAATCCTTTATGAACCTTCGATAAAAGCTTGCATGTCCTAAGAAACTGTGGATAGACTTGACGTTTGTAGGATGAGAAGCTTCGATATGAAATCAATCTTTACCTTGTCAACCCTAATTCCTGCTCTTGAGACCTTATGACCGAGGACAATCCCTTCTCGTACCATAAAATGACATTTTCCCCAATTTAGAACAAGGGTTGTCTCCTCGCATTGTTTAAGCATCTTTTCCAAGTTTGAGAGGCAGTAATCGAAAGAGCTTTTGAACACCGAGAAATCATCTATGAATACTTCCATGCTATCTTCGACTAATCCATGGAATATAGCCATCATGCATCGTTGGAAAGTAGCGAAGGAATTGCATAGCCCAAAGGGCATTCACTTGTATGCGAATGTCTCGTAAGGATATGTAAAGGTAGTATTTTCCTGGTCCTCGGATGCTATAGGGATCTAAAAGTATCCTAAAAACCCATACAGGAAACAATAACAGTCATGGCCAGCTAGCCGTTCGAGCATCTGATCAATAAATGGTAATGGGAAATGATCCTTCCGAGTTGCATTGTTCAGTTTCTTATAATCGATACAAACACGCCATCCGGTAATGGTGTGTTGGGGAATGAGTTCGTTATTTTTGTTTTTTTACCATAGTCATCCCTCCTTTCTTTGGAACGAATTGGACAGGACTTACCCATGGGCTGTTAGAAATAGGGTAGATCAATCCAACATTTAGGAGCTTGATGACCTCCTTTTTCACCACCTCCTTAATGTTTGGGTTTACCCTTCTTTGTGGTTAGACGGTAGGCTTATATTCATCTTCCATTAGAATCTTATGGGTGCAGAAGGATGAATTGATTCCCTTGATATCTATAATACTCCAAGCAATTGATCCTTTATGGTTCTTTAAGACATCGAGGAGTCTAGATTTTTCGTCTTTGGATAAAGCAGATGAGATGACGACGGGGAGTTGGTTTTCCCCTTGCAGGAATGCATACTCAAGATGTTCATGGAGTTCTTTCAGTTCTAGTTTTGGTGGTTCTTTGATTGATGGTTTTAAATGATTCTCGGGTGCTTTCCATTCGAGAGGTTCGACCTGCTCGTGTATAGGGTAAAAGGATACTGGTTGGGCCTTTTTAAGGTCGTAGTCTTGGTCGGGTTACACCCATTTCCCATCGAGGTGGATAGTGTCTACCCATTGCTCCTTAACAAACTTGACAGTCTAATCGGCGCAATATGTATAGTCACTGCGAGGGTGTGTAGTCTCACCGAATTTCCGATGTTAAACATGATAGTCTCCTTACCGACTCGGAGGCTCATCTTCCCTTTGTGTACGTCGATGACAGAGTGTGCAGTTTCTAAAAAAGGGTCGCCCTAAGATGATGGGAACCAGCTCCTCTTCATCCATCTCTAGGACTACAAAATCAACCAGAAAGATGAACTTGTTGATCTTTACCAACAAGTTTTTGCAAACACCTACTGGGTACTTAAGAGATCGGTCAGCCAACTGGATACTCATCCTGGTTGGTTCTAGTTCAGAGATCCTTAGTTTGCAAAAGAGAGAGTATGGCATGAGGTTGATACTTGCTCCCGAGATTTGCCAGGGCATTTTTCAAGGCTAATGGTCCGATGAGACATGGTAATGTGAGACTTCCTGGATCTCCTTCCTTTTAGGGCAAGCTTCTTTGAATGATAGCTGAGCATTATTCGCTAAGTTTTACCAATGAGGATGCTTTTTCAAGCTTTTCTTTATGCCACAAAAGATCCTTAAGAACCTTAGCCCACTTTGGCATATGGATCATAGCCTCTAGGAAAGGTAGGTTGATATTGATTTGTTTAAAAATGGGTAACAGCTTCTCATCTTCATCCTCTTTTTGTTTTTTTAGTCGAGAGGGAAAAGGTATATCTGAAGATTTGGATGGTTGGTACAAAGTTAGAGAATTTAGGACCTCGACTTCAGGATTGACGAGGGTTTCCTCCCTCTAGCTCCTTCATTATTGGACGGGTCATGTGTTAGAGAGGGAGTGTGAGTAGTAGGATATGGTGGGTCACGTGTGGTGGTCCCGGATCAAGTTGTGATGGCGAGGGTTGGCTCGTTACCTTCGAGGTTGACGAAGATTTGGGAGAACTGTTCGTACATACTGGTTCGTTGTTGGTGCAACATTACTCCCAATCCTTTTAAATGATGCTTCTTCTCCATCATAAAGTTGGCCATATCATCTTCGAATTTACTCCGAAGGACCCAGTCAGGACCCTCATTCCCTTCTTTTTTTACCAAGTTTCCTCATGGAGGGATATCATTATTCTGATAGAATCTTAAGAGAGAGGGGTCATCGTAAATGTCGTCGCCCTATAGGCAAGCGTGTTCACGTGGTATGTTTTGGTCGCACTCGTCAGCTTCATAAGTTCCACCACAGATGTCACAAATGAGGTACGCATTTTTTAGGATTTTCCTTTAGGTAGGTGTTATGAGGAAGGAAATTTGCTGATGGACTCTTTTAAGTCATTCATCAAGAGTGGGTTTTGTTATTTCGAATGAGATGTTTTCATGAGACAACGAGTTATCCCATGAATCGTCTTGGTACTGGACGAGTTCCTCGATGCGACTCCATCCCTCGTGTTCGTGAAGTGAGGTGAACTGGAATTTGGCGAATTGATTTAGTTTTTCCTTATCCTTAGGGATCATATTGTCGTAAAACAGTTGAACCAAAATCCATTTCTTGATCCCATGGTGAGGAGCTTTATAAAGCAGATCCTGAAAGCGTCTCCAGCCGTCCTTGATGGGTCCGCCCCTATCTTGACGAAATCAAAAGATCTGTGTTCGAATGAGTGTCGTGCGTGCTAGGGGAAATAATATGTTCAGAAAGTGAGATGCCAGCTATTCCCATGTGGTAGCATAGAAAGGAGGCAGCCTATCTAGCCATTTCTTTGCTTCCCCCTTCAAGGTAAAGTGGAAGAAGCGTAGCCTAGAAGAGTCTTTAGTAGCTCCATCTGCTTGTATGTTATCCACAATGCTAAGGAAGAGTTTGATGTGGTCGTGAGGGTTTTTAGTCTCCAACCCTTGAAATTCGCATACGCTTTGGATTAGCAAGATGTCGCAAGCATCCACCACTTTCCCGGTTTGTTATTTGAGAAAGGCAATTGAATTCTGGAATCCTGATTAGTTAGGACGAGAGTGTTCGTGCAGGGTTTTAGGAATTGGTGTGATGTTTGGTTCCATATTGCCAGATGATGACGCGACATCATTGAAAAGATTTGTCCGGCAATATTTAAGGATTCGTTTGGTCGATGTTGTTGAGCGGCCTTTCTATGCCGGTGTATCTCTCTTTCAAGCTCGTTAAGGGGTTCGAAGAGCCTTCTAGCGGTGTTACGTGTCACGATGGTATCCTTAAGACAAGTGGGAAGAACACTAGGTACAAAAAAAAGATAGACTACAAGAAAGCTAATTAACAAGAAAATAAAATCTTACTTGAAAGGATTCAAGCAAGTAGATCTAAGCTAAATTAAAATTCAGAACCTACGCTATACGCTATTCCCCAGGCAGCGACACCAAAAACTTTGATGAGGTTGTGAAACTCACTTCGGTTTTACAACTCCCTAGGAAGTGTACCTAACCGTTGTAGTGTAGTATAGGCTATCGTTCTCTAGGGGAATAAGAGATGTGAAGGTCCAAACTAAACGTAACTAAGATCTAAGGTTTTGAGAGAAGATTATTTTTGTATTTTTATATTTTATGAAAGCAATATAAATCTTGGGTTTTGAAGGTGGTTTGTTTTAAACTACTAATTAAGCTAAATTAAACTATTTAAGATAAGCGGATTCGTATGATAAGGGAATAGTGTTTACTTAATCATGCGTGATCCTTGGTAGCTTCTCCTAACTCTATTTCTTTGTCACATTTGTGATGTATATGTAAGTATTTCCTTAAGGCATGACGAATTACACAAAAACACCGTCTATAATATAAATCGTTAGGGCAACACACATGCAAGGTAGTATGAAGACTATAACACGGCCCCTAGGTATATATGCGCATTAAAATACCTAAAAGGGATCATCCACATATTGGTAAGGTAGTATGAAGACTATTACCTATGGAATCCTTTCTACATAATCATGTCTCCCTTGATCTTACGATAAGGGACTAAACATGTATACATATCAACAAAAAGCAATGAAGTTAAGATCTACATACCAATTAACACACAATCATAAGCAAACACTTAAAAGATCTAGCCTAGCATGTTCAAGATAGAAGAAGCAAAATTATATATCAAACAATAAGACATATTGAAAGATAAATGATAAAAGAACTTCACTGTATTGAATCAAACACTTAAGGATGGTATAGAAGGGTTGGGAAACCCTAAAAAACTCCCAAAATCTGGTATAAGTCGACCTCCCACAAACTTAAACCCTAATCCTCTATGATAATGTATATCAAAAATGAAAAAGTTAAGTTTGTATATATAGAATTCAGGCCGCGACGACGTCGTAGATTTTTGACGCCGTTGCCAAGCTAGGGTTTCTAGGGCTTCAATATTTGACGGCTAATCCAGATGATGTCAGGAAAATCCAGATGGCATCACGCTTTAATCTAGACGTGGTTTGAGCAATTTCAGACAGAGTCTCTAGGACCTAGTCTTAAATTATCATCAATCTTTATGCCCGTTAGCTATCTTGTCCGGTTGCTTCCAAAATTAAGCCCAAGTCACGCGTATTTCCTCCAAATGTCTTCTAAGTGCTAAAAATACAAAAAGAAACGATTAAGCGCATACTTGAGACATAATTGCATGATTACGAGGGTAAAATGACCTCGAAAAAGTGTCTAAAATTACACCTCATCAATTCTCATGGCTTTCAAATGCAACCGTAGTCTGTTGCATGAAATGTGAGGCCACGTTTTTTGACTGAATGTGCAGATACTGATGTTGCCAACAACGTATGGGTAAGCCAGAATTTGCATAGCCAGTCCACGGATTTCATCTTTGTTCACACCGAAGTTGAATATTTTCTTTTTTCCGCTATTCTTTTTGTAACTATTTTATTTGTTGTTGTGGATCATTTCTTACACCTTCTTTTATGTGCATCAATAGACCTCGGTGAACCCAACCCTTCCATTTCCACTAGCCCTAAAAGGTCGACTCAACACAATCAGTCATGGTCACAGACACATGGTACGGGTACTAGGCGGGATGTGCGAAGACAGAATGTGACATATCTAGCTACTGCTAGCGGCGGCGACATTAGTCGAGTAGGTCCTCATGTTGGTAACAACGGCGACAGGTCCAGTTCTGTTTAAAACAAAGTTAAACGTCTTATCAGTACTTCCTTGTGCTTCTAGCATTGAATTATCATATTGCTACTCAGTTTGGGAGTTTCCTTTTGCAATTCATTCACATCTTTCTAAACTCTTATTACAGATGTATTACCAGCGTATGCAGATTTAGGAGACTGTAATCAACGTTGTCACCACTGTGGAGCCGCATTTTGGTATAAAGAACGTTTAAAAGGGCACTCTAGCCATGGAAGAGATCAATATTATTTGGGGTTGTGAGGGGAAGAATCTTTATGGAACCACAACCGAATCCTCCTAAATATATTAAACAGCTTTCAAACAAGCATTTTATGGAAAATATTTGTGTGTACAATCAAATGTTTAGAATAACTTCCTTTGGTGCCAAGATTGATGAGTCAATCAACACCAGAATAGATCCTTATGTCTTTAAAGTTTCTGGTCAGGTGTATCATTGGATTCGGTCGTTATGCCCAACTATGGGAGACCCGCCAAGGTTTTTACAGCTCTCTATTTATGACACGGACAATGAGATCGATAATAAGATGAGGCATTTTAAGGGAATCAGACAACAACACCTTAGATCTTGAAATTATGCAGGGACTCATTCACTTCTTAAACACCCACAAAGAGCTCAAACAACTTTTTAGAATGGCCAAGGACAAATGAAGAGAGATATACGTTCCTAAACTCAAAATAAGACTTTATAATGCTGATGGGGCGCGGGGTTATGAACTGGACTGGACCAGACTGACCGGTTTGGTCGTCGGTCTAGTTCGGTCTAACAAAGCATGATTGGTGGATTTTTGTAAGACCAAACCGGACTGGACCAGACCGACCAGACCAAAAACCAAAAATAAAGAAAAAGATAAACCAAGGCCGGACCAAAATAGGTTCAATCTGGTCTGGTTCGGTCCGGGGTCCGTTTTGCTCACCCCTCTTGTGGGGTTTAACACCCAGGTTCTTTTTCATTTTTAATCCTACTTATAAAAAAATCACTTCAATTCATTTCATTTAACTAGTTTCAGATGGAAGTATGATTAAAAATAATAATCATAAACCACATAACTTAATAACATTAATCCTCAACTCATTAACTAAATCATATACCACAACCTCTTTGCTAAAACCCATATCAACAGCTGAACAAAACCATAAATCCCTTTGTTTTTCCTTAGCCGAAACTTTAATTAAACGCGGGCAGCTGTCGTCTGCTCGGAAACTTATCCATCGTCTCGTTTCGCAGTCTCCCACTCTCACTGATCATATTTCGGTAGTTAATTTCGCGCGTAACAAGCGTCTAGAACTTGCCTTAGCAACTTACTCTACCCATATTATAAAACTAGTCAATGCGGGTGAATACGAGCTAGCAGAAGGTACATATGTGGATAAGGAATTAAGCCCAAGGCCGAACCGATAAGGAATTAAGCCCGAAGACCAAAAATAAGGAATTAAGCCCGAAGACCAAAAATAAGGAAAAAGATAAACCGAGGCCAGACTGAAATAGGTTCAATCTGGTCTGGTTCGGTCCAGGGTCCATTTTGCTCACCCCTCTTGTGGGGTTTATAACCCCGGCTCTTCTTCATTTTTAATCCTACTTATAAAAAAATCACTTCAATTCATTTCATTTAACTAGTTTTAGATGGAAGTATTATTAAAA